>CAJFCX010000066.1:0-50227 GCA_904066255.1 Eimeria sp. OTU-X | reverse complement strand
CCTAAACCCTTAACATCAAACCCCAGACGTTCAATCAAGCGCTAATTCATTATCCACCTCAAACCCTAAACCCTAAACCCTCGTCGCTCGACCCAATCCCCAATCCAACCCTTAAACCCTCTCCCCAAACCCTAAACCCTAAACCCTAAACCCTAAACCCTATTTTTTTTTAACGTACAAGAAGTTCCGGTGGTCCATCTTCTGCATCCTCTGGATCTTGTTCTTCTCCTACACGATTAAAGTCCCATAAAGAAATAAATTTATTATTTCCTCCAGATAAACAAACAGAAGGAAGAAAAGAAGAAAAAGAAGAAAAAGATACACCATGACCTGTTGACGCCTCCACTGCATGCAAAGGAATATCTAAACGACGCCAATCGTATAAATTCAACATCTGCATACACATACAAACCCTAAACCCTAAACCCTAAACCCTAAAAGTTAAGCAATAAATATTTTACCCCAAACCCTGAAAATTAAACCCTAAACCCTAAATCCTGAAAAATAAATCCTGAAAACTAAACCCTTAAACCCTTTACACTAAACCCTAAATCCTAAACCCTAAACCCTAAACCCTAAACGAACCCCATCATCGCCACCGCAGATGAATACTTCTGGTTTAAGGGGAGTTGTGGATACGCAGTTGATGGCGGAACCCTTGAACTTCACCTGAAGCACAACAGCACGAGGGTTTAGGGTTTAGGGTTTTCCGGGTTTAAGGGCTTAGAGGGAATTAGGGTTTTTAAGGGTTTAGGGTTTATTGGGTCCGTCAGTTGTGTCTCACCTCGCCAGATGGCTTAGATGTGTCCTGACGAATATCCCATCTGCGCATACACCCCAAACCCTAAACCCTTAACCCTAAACCCTAAACCCGCGAAACGGTTCGGACCGGAATGCGGGTGACAAGACAACCTAAGTCGCGCATAATCCTAAACCCTAAACCCTAAACCCTAATTTTGCCTACAGAGAAACAATGCTGTCTTCTTGAGCTACCAAGAAGACATCTGCTGCTGCCCAGCAGCAAGAATTAAACCGCGCGCTCCTTTCTCCTACACGAGAACCAGGGGTTCCTTCCGGTGCTGCAGCATATAAACCCTAAACCCTAAACCCTAGAACTGAGAGCGCAGAGCCGCCCTCCGGCCCTGGCGAGCACAGCAGCAACATATTCAAGGGTTTATAGAGCTGTCTGAGGGTTTATGCGGTCTTCTGAGGGTTTGTAGATGTTTCCGAAGGTTTAGGGTTTGCTGAGGGTTTAGGGTTTGCTTAGGGTTTAGGGTTTACATTTTTCCTTCAGAGCAGTTGCAGCAGCATCATAAACCGCCCATGAACCCTCAGACCCGCAGGCGACGATCTGCCCCTCCCGATTAGGGTTCCAGCTCAAGCATGTCCTGAGCAAAACCCTAACCCCTAAACCCTAAACCCTAAACCCCAAACCCTAGAGAATAAACCCTAGACGAGCTGCTGTCTGCTCCGCACCAAACCCGAAGTCCTAAGGATTCAAATCAACCCTGCTACCCAAACCCTCGAAGCTGAAGCACCAGCAACAAACCCTAAACCCTAAACCCTGCAACCTACGCCTCGCCTTTGTTTCCAACCAACGCAGCCTCGGGACCCTCGCAAACCCCCTCAGCCTCCAAATTGTATAGCAGAACTGCAAAACCACAAACCCTAAACCCTAAACCCTAAACACTAAATCCTGGCACCAGCGTACAGCACCCAAAACATCGAACTTAGGGTTTAGGGATAGGGTTTAGCAATTAGGGCTTATAAATTAGGGTTTAGGGTTTAACGGACCCCTGCCGTCGACAGCACAGCTGGCAACTATCGCGGGACGCTGAGGCATATACCTCGCGCTGCAGATCCACAGACCCCAAACCCTAAACCCTAAACCCTAAACCCTACAGGCTGCAGGCACGAAACAGCTACCAGCGAACTTAATAAACCTGCCTAAGGTTAAGGGTCTAGGGTTTAGGGTTTAGGGTTTGGTAAGTCACCAGTTAGATTCACGCGGATGCGGCAGCCTCTTGACGACTTTAAGTTTGTAAGAGGAGAGCCCATAGTGGAAACCCTCGTAGTCTGCATCACGACACCCAAACCCTAAACACTAAACACTAAACCCTAAACCCTGCTAATCGGAGGTTGAGGGTTTGCAGTCTTACCGCCTCTCTCTTTGTATTCGTTTGTCTGCTGGTCGTCGAACGGGCCCACTGGCAGCTCCACCTAACACAAACCCTAAACCCTAAACCCTAAACCCTAAACCCTAAAATTCCCAATCTCCAAACCCTAACCCCTAAACCCTACATTTTTGATCATACAGGATAGGTAGCAGACAACCGTCGGTTGCCCGCTGAAGTTTGCGGCCTATATGCACAGAAGTCAAACCCTAAACCCTAAACCCTAAACCCTAACTTGCCTGCATAACAATCAAGGCATCTGGCTCCTCCCCGCTGGTGTGTGTGCCAAGAAGAAGCCGTTGCTTTACAACTGATGACGTGGAGCATCTGCACGTCAATAGCCAAACCCTAAACCCTAAACGCTAAACCCTAGTCACATGCCTGCTGCCTGCTGCTGCTGGTAGGGTTTTGTGTGGACGTCTGTGGACGTTGCCCGCATTTTTCTCTCTAGGGTTTACGCCATCGGGTTTACACCCTAGGGTTTACACCTTAGGTTTTACATATTTAGGGTTTAGGGTTTAGGGTTTAGGGTTTACGGTGTAATTCCTGGTAACCATTGTACAGTAAGAGATGGCCAGTCAAGAGGAACATTCAAAAGTACGTCGTATAAAACTTGTGAATTAACTCGCCAATTATTATACTCTGTTTCCTCCCATGCTGCCTCTATCTCCTTCTTGCTGCTGCTGCTGCTGCTGCTGCTGCTGTTGCTGTTGCTGTTGCTGCTGTTGGTGCTTGATGGTGAAAGAGTAGAGGAGTTTCTCGGAGAGGAGGAGGCTTCGTTATCCTCTACATTGCTGCTGCTGCTGCCCTCCGTCTTTGTGGTTGTTGTTGCTGCTGCTGCCTGCTGTTCAGCTTCTGATGATGCTGCTGCTGTTGCTGCTGTTGCTGCATCTGCTGCTGCATCTTCTGTACGCTGCAGCTTAGGAGGCCGCGGGTCCTCTGCGAATTTGACTTTGCTCTCCATTGCTTCGGTGGGATTAGGGTTTAGGGTTTAGGGATTAGGGCCTAGGGTTTACTGCAATACACTCTGCAGATGTGTGTTACAACTTTGTGTCCTTAGATACACACCTAAGAGGGTTTAGGGCTTAGAGTTTAGGGTTTTCCTGCCCGCCAGTACCGTCAAGACGGGAGGAAGACAAGACGCCCCTTTGTGGGAAACCTGGCAGAGACGAGGGTTTAGGGTTTGGGGTTTGCAGCTGCATACGTTGGGTTTAATAAGAAAGGCAGATTGAGTGTTTTTAAGCTATCTGCACATGGATTAGGGTTTAGAGTTTACGGTTTAGGGTTTAGTGTTTAGGGTAAAGGGCTTGGCCAAGACCCACCGACCGCAACACCTCTGTGCTGCATGCAGAAGAGGAAACAGCAGCAACAACTGCTTCAGCAGCAGGAGCAGCAGCAACAACAACAACAACACATTAAGTTAATTGCAGCAAAATAAAAACACCTTAGTGTGATCTTCTGCTGCAGCAAGACTCCTTTCTCCTGCTGCTGCTGGGCTTCGGTCTCGACCCGCCGGGCTGCAGCCGTAGCAGAAGAAGCAGCAGCAGCAGCAACAGCAACTGCAGCAGCTGCAGCAGCAGCTCAACAAGACTTCCATAGCTTTTTCATTGTGGCTGTTGGAGGTACCAAGACAGCAACGGCCTTGGATTGCCACCGCACGGGCCTAGGGGTTACGGCCTAGGGTTTCGTATCTAGAGTTTAGGGTTTAGGGTTTAGGGTTTAGGGTTTCCAGCAGTATGTTGTGGGTTGATAAACACGCGCCTCGTCGTCTTGACGACTTGGACTGTCATCCCCATCTAACCCCTCTCTTCCGCAGCGTCAGTCAAACCCTAAACCCTAAACCCTAAACTGTCGATTTCCCTCCCTTTCCCTGTTGTAGTTCTTATCGTCTCCTTGCACAGCCTTCTGAGACGGTCAAGGGTTTAGGGTTTAGGGTTTGTTGTTGGGTGTGTGTACACCGCAGCTGGCGGATAGCGATAATCCCCCCCATTTGTTGTTGTATGGGCCAAGCGGAGCAGGGAAGAAGACGAGGGTTTTAGCTTATTTAAGAGAAGTGTTTGGAGAGGAAATAGACAAGGTAATTGCTAGGGTTTAGGGTTTAGGGTTTAGGGTTTGAGGTTTTGGTGGGTGGGCGCCTTCATATTTGTGAACCGTTTCAGGACCTCTTCCTTGGGTGTGCTAAACCCTTATTCTAGGGTTTAGGGTTTAGGGTTTAGGGTTTGGGGGTTATTTTGCAGGTTCGTGTTGAGACTTTTGTTGAGAAGGAAACAAACGCAGAGGCGACATTATGCCAGTCAAATGACCACACTATCAGTGAGCCTTAAGGGTTTAGGGTTTAGGGTTTACGAGGGTTTAGGGTTTACGAGGGTTTAGGGTTTAGGGTTGTAATTCTGGCTGAGTGTTTCACTTCTCATAGTACATGGTGTTATTCTTTAGAGTGTTTTTTCCTCTACTTCTCCCTCTCCTTCCCTAGGGTTTAGGGTTTAGGGTTTAGGGTTTGTATGCAGTATCGTGTGCGGAGTTCGGCACAAGAGATAAGGCAATAGTACAAGGGGTAATAAAGGAACTTGTAGAGGCGGCACCACAGGCATCAATTGCCTCTTCTTTTTTCTTTACTAAAAAGAGACAAAAAAGATATAAAGGCAAGATATAATCAAGGGTTTAGGGTTTAGGGTTTAGGGTTTATGTATATGTTGGTACTACTGCAAGACGCGGATGTATTAAGCGAAGGTGCTCCTAACATTCTCTTGCTAGTCCTATCAATCCTTTCCTATTATGTTCTATAATTTGTGATTTTTCTGGGGTTTAGGGTTTAGGGTTTAGGGTTTAGGGTTTATGCATGCAGTGGTAGTCCTCCAAGATGCAGATATATTAAGCGAAGGTGCTCAACATTCTCTTCGTCGTTCTTTGGAGTCTTCTGTTGGTTGTTTACAATTTATTCTCTTAGCAGCAAACCCTACTGCTATTACCCCACCACTTAAATCAAGGTATGGTGCTGCAGCAGCAGCAGCAAGTGCAGCAGCAAATGCACCAGCAAGTGCAGCAGCACAAGAAGCTGCAACAGCACCACATGTAGAACTATCACCAGCAGCAGAAATAGCAACAGCAGTAGCAACAGCAGCAACAGCAACAGCAGCAACAGCAGCAGCAGCAGCAGCAGCAGCAAATTTATGTTGTGTATGTGTGTAGGTGTTTGGGTATTCGTGTTCCTTTGCCTCCAACTGGTGAAGTAATAAAAGTTCTTAAAAAGACTGCACTAAAAGAAGAAACACCTGTAAACCCTAAACCCTAAACCCTAATTCCTAAACCCTAAACCCTAATATATTTTTTTTTAACCCTAAACCCTAAACCCTCGTTGGGTACCTCAGGATTTGAACAAGCAGTGCTTAAACAAATAATCCAAGTAACGTATATCTTTCATCTGCTGCTGCTGCTGCGGTTGCTTCTGCTGTTGCTGTTGCTGCTGCTGCAGGAGGAGCTGATACCTGATGGTATGCTGCAGCAAGTATGTTTATACAGCAGCAGGAACATGCGTCGTTCTTTATTATCCTTGCAGTGTATATTAACATCTAATTTTGCTGCAGCAGCAGGAGCAGGAGGAGGAGGAGGAGCAGCAGCAGCAGCAACAACAGCAGCAATGCGTCAGCTGCTGCAGTATGGTAACCCTAATTGCCCATTCCCTGCTGCTTGGGAAGCAGCAGCAGACGAAGCAGCAGCAAAGATGGCTAGACAGCCGAGTGTACGTACACTGCAAGAATTACGAGGTTTATTTTATGATTTATTAGCTGCCCTTATTCCTCCTGATTTGCTGCTGCTGCGTATAATAAAAAGTTTATTCTTCTTGAAGCCAGGGGAGGTACCTAGAGACACCTCTGATGCTCTTTGCTGCAGCAGCAGCAGCAACAGCAACAGCAGCAGCAGCAGTAGTAGTAGCAGCAGCAGCAGCGGGAGCTGGATGAGTGGTAATAGAGCGGCAGCAGCAGCAAAATATGTGCAGCAGCGCAACAAAAGGTTGCTGCTGCTGCAAGTTGTTGCTGATGCTGCTGCTGCTGCTGCTGGCATGCAAAGAGGCAGCAAACCAATCTTCCATCTTGAGGCTTTTGCTGCTGCTGCTATGAGGAGATTTAAGGCATATGCAGAAGCACAAACCCTAAACCCTAAACCCTAAACCCTAAAACAGCTATAACGAACTATATTCCCTTCTTTTTATTGTTTTTCTCTATTTTATTATTTATTTATCTATTTATTTTATTTATTTATTTATTCTACCTATTTATTTAATTTAATTTATTTATTTATTTTATTTTATCTTATTTATAAATGTAAAATGTTTTATTTAAAAATGATTTCTATGCATATATTACAGCAGCAGCAGCAGCAGCAGCGCCGGGGGTGGACAGGCAGCTACATGCTAGCAGCAAGAAACCCTCCCTAGCTAGGGTTTAGGGTTTAGCCCGGTGTATCTGCAGCAGCAGCATTAGACACCTCCACAGAAGCTGCTGCTGCTGCTGCTGCCTGCAGCGGCAGCCTGTCATCGACTGCTGCTGTTGCTGCTGCGGCTGCTGCTGCTGTTGCTGCTGTTGCTGGTGCAGCAGCAGCAGCAAGCTGCAAGATGGTGGCGGCCACCCTGCCGAGCAAGCGGAATGATAAAGAGCCAGGTAGCTAGCTAGCTAGCTACCTTGTATCTATCTGTTTAGCTAGCTAGCTACTAGCTAGCTAGCAAAAGCTACCGCAGCGAGCTACCTAGCTAGCTAGCTAGCCACATAGCCCCCTTGCTAGCTAGCCAGCTAGCTAGCCATCTAGTTATTTAAGGATCCACCTAGCTGATGCTGCAGGAGCTCCTGCTGCGTAGTTAGGGCCCTCAAGGAAGGCATAGGGGCCCCCTCCAATAATTTAAGGGTTGCTCCCCCTCCTGTAGATAAATGTGTTAATTGTAGATTAGGGTTTTGCTGCTGCAGCAACTTTACTGCAGCAAGAGAATCACCACCACCTACTATACTTATTGCTCCTTCTGCTGTTGCTGCTGCTGCTGCTGATGCTACTGATGCGGTACCTTCTCTAAATGCAGGATTCTCTGCATAACCCATTGGACCATTCCTGTAGCAGCAGCAGCAACAGCAGCAGCAGCGATTCGTGCCGAGCTTAGGGTTTAGGGTTTAGTAGGATTGTTCTGTAGGGTTTAGGGTTTGGGACTTTTGAAGGGTTTAGTGTTTAGGGTTTATTTGGAATATCGCTAGGGATTTTTAGCATAGGGTATCGCTAAAGGGTTTAGGGTTTATGTTGTCATTAGGGTTTAGGGTTTAGGACAGACCAGAGAATAGTTTTGCATTTTAAGATTTCTTCTTTGTATAGTTTATTCGTCTGTTGCCCATGATCTAATGCATAAAGATGCGCAGGAATATTATCTGCTGCTGTTGCTGTAGCAACGCATGCAGCATTAGGGCTTACTTCTTCTCCTAAGAGGAAATCTACTGGCAGCAGCAAACGAACACCACGAGAAGATGCTAAACCCTCTATTTCCTACACACACATAAACAAACCCTAAACCCTAAACCCTAGGTATTTATACAACTGGCACAACGAACATACACGCACTAAACCCTAAACCCTAAACCCTCGACCATCCCAAACCCCAAGCCCTACACAGTAAACCCGTAAACCCTCTCCACCTCTCAACCGTTGACAGCCCCCATAAACATTAAACCATAAACCCTAAACCCTAAACCCTACCTTGCAAGTATCTAGCTGTGAATCTTCAACAATAGAGGCACCAAGTTGTGCACCTCTTGCCTTTAAGAAAGTTAATGCCATACAACCGCCAATTAATACCCTATCTTCCTTTTTAGATAAAGAAATTAATCTTCTTAACAGTGTGGCCTTAGAGGAAACCTTTGAGCCACCAACTACCCAACAGACAGGACGAGCAGGAGAGGAAACCGCTGACTGCACGCACAAACCCTAAACCCTAAACCCTAAAAATGGAGAAGGAAACCATAAACCCTAAAATCGAGAAAGTAGACCCCAAAATATGAAACCTGAACACTAAAACCTGGACTCTGAAACACTAAGCAACAAACCCTAAACCCTACAAACCCTAAACCCTAAACCTTCCAAACCCCAAACCCTACAAACCCCTCTCCCCTTAAACCAAGTAAAAACCCTCGTAAACCCTAAACCCTTGGTAGTGAGCTGACGTGTATAGCTTGAAGTTCTTTAAGAAGAAGAAGACCAGCAAGAGCGAATTTATTTTGTTGTTTTGCTGCCTTAGGTGCTGCCTCCATGGATGCATGCATGCGATGAATAGCCCCAAAGGCATCATTAACGTAAACCCTAGCTAATGATGCTAAACCCTCGCCAAAGGCAGCGTCATTCGCCTTCTCCCCAGGATGTAACCGTACTGAATAGACAAACCCTAAACCCTAAACCCTAAACCCTAGACACCCAGCAAACCCTAAGGCTGTGCAACAGGAAATGCAGAGAGAGCGTCAGTAAGAAACTAACGGAAGGCCATACATAATGCAAAACTATAAAAGAAACACCAGACCCTAAACCCTAAACCCTAAACCCTTACCGTTTTCAAGGAGAAGTACTTCTCCTTCCTTAAGATTAGCAACCATTTCTTCGGTTTCTTTTCCTATGCAGCTAGGAGCAAAATGAACAGGTACCCGCAGCATTTGCTGCAGCGGCTGCTGTAGGAATTTAAGAGAGAAGCGCTGCAGCTCCTGCTGCTGCTGCGGCAGCTTAGGGTCCTTAAAGTGCGACAGCAGCAGCACACTTGCTCCTGCATCTAATAGATATCTTAATGTTGGCTCTAAGGCACGCATGCGGGTATCATCTGTTATCTTATAAAAATTCTCGTTGTTGTTGCTGCTGCTGTTTTCTATTACAGCTACATTGAGGTCCCCACGCACTAAGACTTTCTTCCCTTTAAAGAAACTAGGAGGAACATCTAATATGCTTGCAGGTAACTCATCATTTGCTGCTGCTTCTCCTGTTGCTCCTGCTGCTGCTGCTGCTGCTGTTGCTGCTCCGTGCACACTCAGTACGCTAGGGGATAAGTGCCGCTGCCCCTGCAGCTGCTGCAGCGGCTGCTGCTGCTGCTGCTGCTGCACACCGTCTGGGGAGGGGAGAAGACCTTTGGGAGGCTGGAAACGAAAGCCAGCAGCTTCAAACACACACACAAACCCTAAACCCTAAACCCTAAACCCCAAATCACGACACTTGGTACAGCTTGCGCCAGACAACCCGAGGGCCTAGGGTTTCGATTAGGGTTTAGGGTTTACGAGTTACCTCCCGTTAGGCCGCCGCATAGGCAGGCTGGGACGGCCAAGAACCACAGCCGCACCATCTGCACAAAACACCACCCCCAGACCCTAAGACCCTAAACCCTAATCCCTAAACATTAACCTCTAAGCCCTAAACCCTGATTTCCACACAGGCATATTTGGCGTCAAAGCACAGAACCCTTGCAGTAACCAACGCCTAAACGCCTCAAAGTCTGTATATCTAAAACCCTAACCGTAAACCCTAAACCCTAAACCCTAAACCCTTACTGGGTTGTAGTGTACGGATCCCCTGCCGAGACAACACAGGAGTCCGTGGCAAACTGCAGCAAGCCGATACAACGAGGGTTTATGGTTTGTAATGGATAAATAAGGGTTTATCATTAAGAATTTATGGTTTAGGGTTTAGGGTTTGCTGTTTAGGGTTTGGAGACCGCAGCCGAACCGCCTACCACTTCCAGCGCACCGCCGACAGCTTAGCTGCCCACAGCGAGGGTTTAGGGTTTAGGGTTTAGGGATTGGTGTTAGATACAAATATATGTTGTTTAGCAGTATAATGGATTCATTAAACACTGATATTTAAAGTTCGGCCAATGCTCGGTCCTAGAGTTTAGGGTTTAAGGTTTAAGGTTTAGGGTTTAGGGCTGAGGGCCTGTGCGGTCTTGACTTCCGCGGCTTAGGGTGCTTTAGGGTTTAGGGTTTATCTTTTCTATTTTTAGGGTTTGGGAATATCTTTGTTTCTACGGTGTACGGCCCGATGTCTATGGGTCTGGGGTTTAGGGTGTGGGGTGTAGCGTTTAACCGTGCTCGCTAACTGCGACTTCTAGGGTTTAGGGTTTGTCTAATTTACTTCTAGGGTTTATTACTTGGGGTGTTCGCCTTCTAATTGGTGCTGTCTAGGAATTATGGTTTAGGGTTTGGTCATGTTGCTGAACAACTTCTTGGTGTATGTATTAGGGTTTCTCTCTTTCACTTTCTAGGGTTTAGGGTTTGTCTCGATTATTTCCTATAAATTAGGGCACCCAGATTGTTTGTGTTAGGGTTTAGGGTTTACAGTAATTGTCCACGCTGCATTCCTGATGCCCCTGTCAACAATTGAGGGTTTAGGGTTTTAAGCCGTTGCCTACGCCTGATTGCGCTGGCCATGATGCCTCGAGCTTAGGGTTTAGGGTTTGTGCTGGAGTTGAGGCTTTGGAAGCTGAGCCGATCCCTTTCATCTTGAATCAGCTTTCGGGGATTTGGCCTAGGGTTTAGGGTTTAGCGTCCTTCCTTACCTTCTACCTTTAGCTGCAGCCGGAGGGTTTAGGGTTTAGAGAGGTACGAAGAGGCAATGCAACGAAAACAAAACAAACAAAGCGCAAATATCTAGCGATTCCTCTTCCTCTAAAAGCAAAATTAGGGTTTAGGGTTTAGGCTCCACGTGACTCGCAAACCGACAAAACCTATAAGACTACGGTTAGCTACTCAGCTAGCCGCCTGTACGAAGCTTAGGGTTTAGGGTTTAGGGTTTGGGGTTGTAGTGCTAAGGATTTCTTCCAAAAAGCGGCTGCCAAGTGCGCAGGCTTTCTTACCGTTGCGCTTCAGCCATAGACCCTAAACCCTAAACCCTAATTAGTTGGGAAAGTGGGACGTTTTTGATGATAAATCGGGTTTAGATCCAAGGGGAATTCTGCGGGCGTGGGCTGCAGCGCAAACCCTAAACCCTAAATCCTAGAAGCCGACTTACTGTGGGGATTCTAGACCCCGAACCCTTTCTAAGTCAGCTCTAAACCCTCTCTAAACCCTAAACCCTATACGCTAAACCCTGTCAACAACAGGCATGCGTGCAGCACGAAATAGAAGGGCGCAGCAGCAAACAAACCCTAATTTACAACCTGCCCCTAAACTCTTCAATTCTACACCCTGGCCCATAAACCCTAATCGCTAAACCCTAAACCCTAAATCCTAAACCCTTTGAGGGAGAAGAGCACACCCAGCTTTCCTTTTCCGGCCGAGTTGAGATGATGCAGAGGCGACATGTCTGGATCTAGGGTTTAGGGTTTAGGGTTTAGGATTTAGGCTTAGTGTTAAACTTATAGAGAAATTTCTGCTCGATTTTAGGCTATAAGGTTCAGGGTTCAGGGTTTAGGGCTGCTCTGCGTTGTCGCCCGGTTGCATGCGGGGCTGCAGTTCGGAGCTCTGCAGCCTTGCACAGAAACCCTAACAAAACACTAAACCCTAAACCCTAAACCCTCAACGCCAAACCCGAGTTAATCTTTTTTTATATTATTGTTATTATTCTGGGTGTTGGGTAAGGTGTGGGGGCTGTAGGAGGTATCTAGGGTTCCCAAGCCCTAAACCCTAAACCCTAAACCCGGTTTCCATTGAAACTGAAACCCTAAACCCTAAACCCTTAAATCTGTGCTAAGACCTCCCTGAGGTCTTAGGGTTTGTTGTTGAGATGGAGCTCAACGTCTTCAAACCTACTAGCAAGGTATTTTTACTCCCCTAAACCCTAAACCCTCAACCGTACTCACATCCGTGCAACAATGTAGACATCTTGCCAGGGTCAAGGGCTTAGGGTTTAGGGTTTGGGGTTTGTGCAAATGCGCAGGATGCGGCTAAGGCAGAGTGCCAGAAATGCTTGCAATTCGGACAGTAAGAACCCTAAACCCTAAACCCTTAGCAGTACACCATAGAACTGGACACCACGTAGAGACAGGCAGTTCCTCTAGGGTTTAGTGTTTAGGGTTTAGGGTTTGCAGCTTGTTGTGTGAGGGTTTTGTACAGCTGGACATATCAATGCCGCAATCGGCGGGTGTATCTACAGCGGCCCACGCGGACGCAGATCCTCAAGTAAACCCTAAACCCTAAACCCTAAAATATCTATGCCAGGGAGCGAGTAATGAGTATATGCAGGATAAAATGGTTGGGGTTTTAGGGTTTATGGATTAGGGTTTGTATGCTTTGCTCAGAAACCCTCGGCTAAACCCCAAGCAGATATTCGCTGACGATGCTCCTGAGATCCCTTTGTAAGTACTGAGGGTTTAGGGTTTAGGGTTTAGGGTTTACAACTTTTATATTTCGAGTAATACCATAATACAGTGTTCCCACGCTACTCCTTAGGACCCCAAACCCTAAACCCTAAACCCCAATTTGGGGTTTATGTGCAGGATTACGGATGGAGATTTGTATCGAGATCGCCGCCTCGTACAGAAGCTAAAGGAAGAACAAGCAGAGATACTTAAGGCAGCAAAGAAGGAAGCAAAGGACAGCAGCAGCAGCAGCAGCAGCAGTAGCAGTAGCAGCAGTAGCAGTAGCAGCAGCAGTGACAGCAGCAGCAGCGACAGTGATAGCAGCAGCAGTGACAGTGACAGCAGTACCAGCAGTAGCAGCAGCAGTAGCAGCAGCAGTAGCAGCAGCAGCAGCAGCAGCAGAAGCAGCAGACGATCTGCCCGGTCGGCCTTAGCTAAAGTAAAGAAGCGCGAGCCGTCTCCTGCAGCAGCAGCAGCAGCAACAGATGCAGCCGCAGCAGCATCAACTGCTGCAGAAGCAGCAGAGCAGCAGCTGCTGATGGCAGTAAAGTCAGAGCCCATAGACCCCGAGGTGCTGAGGGAGCAGCAACTGCTGCAGAAGCAGCAGCAACTGCAGCAGCAGCAGCAACAGCAGGGTCCTCAAGTAAAGCAGGAGCCAGAGACGTCCAGCCGGAAGAGGCGACGTCCTAAAGATAGCAGCAGCAGCAGCAGTAGCAGCAGCAGCAGTAGTGACAGCAGCAGCAGCAGCGATAGCAGCAGCAGCGATAGTGACAGTGACAGCAGCAGCAGCAGCAACAGCAGCAGCAGCAGCAAGAAGAAGAAGCAAAAGGCTACAAAATTGAAGGGAAAGGAGAAAGAGGAAATGTATTTACAAAGAATCAAGACAGAGCAGCAGCAGCAACAGCAGCAGCTACTGCAGCAGCAGCAGCAGCACGAGTTGCAGCAGCAGAGTAGAGGACACAGAGGAGACAGAGAAGGAGACAGATATAGAGGAGACAAAGGCGACAGAGGAGACAGATATAGGGAAGGGGACAGAGGAGAGAGAGGAGAGAGAAGGGAAGGAGAAAGGTATAGAGGAGACAGACGAGGAGACAGATATAAAGAAGGAGACAGAAGAGAAGGAGACAGAAGGGAAGGAGACAGAGGAGACAGATATAGGGAAGGAGACAGAAGGGAAGAAGACAGAAGGGAAGCAGACAGAGGAGACAGATATAGGGAAGGAGACAGAAGGGAAGGAGACAGAGGAGGAGACAGATATAGGGAAGGAGACAGATATAGGGATAGAAGAGAAGGAGACAAGAGAGAAGGAGACAGAGGAAGAGGAGACAGGGACAGAGGAGACAGAGGAGGAGGAGAAAGGGGAGGGGATAGATATAAAGAAGGAGACAGAAGAGAAAGAGACAGAGGAGACAGAGAAAGAGGAGACAGAGAAAGGGACAGAGGAGGAGACAGGGGAGGAAACAGGGGAGGAGACAGAGGAGGAGAGAGGAGAGAAGGAGACAGATATAGAGAAGAAAGAGGAGAAAGAAATGGAGGAATAAAAGGAGACAAAAAAGAAGAAGGAAGAATTAATAATAATGATAATAAAAATAAAGGAGACAAGGAAGGAGACAGATATAAAGGAAGGGAGGGAGACAGATATAAAGAGAGAGAAGGAGACAGATATAGAGACAGGGATAGAGGAGACAGGGAAAGAGGAGACAGGGAAAGAGGAGACAAGGAAAGAGGAGACAGGGGAGACAGAGGAGACAGAAATGGAGAGAGAGGAGACAGAGAAAGAGACAGAGGAGACAGGGAAAGAGAAGGAGACAGATATGGAGAAAGAGAAAGAGACAGGTATAGAGACAGGGAAAGAGGAGACAGAGGAGACAGATAAAGCGCACACATATATTTATCTTGTGTAGGTGTACACAACACCTACAGAGGGTTTATTAGGGTTTATTATGGTTTATTAGGGTTTAGGGTTTAGGGTTATTGATTGATTTGTTGAGGTGTACGTACACCTCAATTACCGCCTTAATTAATGGCGGCAATCCTTCCTCTTCTTTGTGGGGATTTAAACTATTTGGCTCTTTAGGGTTTAGGGTTTTGATGGTCTCTTGAGGGCTTAGGGTTTTGACCGTCTGTCGAGGGTTTAGGGTTTTGAGAGCCTCGCAAGGAGTCAGGGTTACAGGCTTATAATTAGGGTTTAGGGTTTAGGTGTCTGGTTGTATCTAGAAGGTTTAGGGTTTAGGTCTCCATTTGTATCTAGAAGATTTAGGGTTTACGTTTTCAGGTTGGTCTTGAGGGTTTAGGGTTTGGGCTTCTTGGTGTATCTAGAGGGTGTAGGTGTATCTTGAGGGTTTAGGGTTTTGAGGGCCTAGGGTTTTAGCTGCGCTGCAAGGGTTTAGGGTTTTCGGGGTGTCTCGTGGGTTTAGGGGTTTCAAGGTTGCGCTTGAGGGTTTAGGCTTACAGATGTGCCTGACGGGGGTTTAGGTTTTAGCTTTTGCTACTAGTGCTTAGAGGTTGAATGGCTACGGCGGCCGTCTAGAAGATTAGGGTTTAGGGTTTAGGGTTTAGGGCTTAGGGTTCTGGGCTCCATCCAGAAGGATCTAAGCGAGACGCGCCTGTATGAGGGTTTAAGGTCGAGGGTTTAGGATAATTAGGGTTTAGGGTCTTGCATAATTATTGTTTAGGGTTTAGGATATTTATGCTTTAGGGTTTAGGGTTTGGGTATAAGTTTCTATTGCATCTTCAACAAACACTGTCCCTAAGGGCCCATGAGCTACAAACCCTAAACCCTAAACCCTAATTATCACTAAACCCTATGGAAGAGGCGAGCATTACTGTTTCATATGCAAACCATAGACCCTAAATTCTAGTTTACAATTTATTTTCTATAGACCGCAAACCCTAAACCCTAAATCCGGTACTACAAACCCTAAACCCTCGACGATGAGGCTGCCGCCGAGCAACCAAGCCCCGTTATCCTTAGAGCCCCACAGTGTTGTCTTCTAGGGTTTAGGGTTTGTGAGTAAGGGTTTAATTTCTATATATTATTTATTATGGATTAGTGTTTGTAGTCTGAAGGGTTTAAGGGGGGTTTGAGGCCAGACACACGAAGAACTGGCACCCCGGCGTCGGCATCCTAGGGTTTAGGGTTTACGGTTTAGGGTTTAGGGTTTTCTCCCTAGGCTTGTGGAAGATCCAGCATTCTTTTGAGGGTTTAGGGTTTGGTTGTGGCCTCTCGGACGGGGCGGGTTGATCCTGCCGCCGTGGCGAGGGTGTAGGTTTTAGATAGTAGGGTTTAGGGTTTACGTTTTAGGGTTTAGGGTTTGGGGTTTGCATGGGTTATACTTCCATGTTAGGGGCATCCCCGGGGGGCATTCTTCCCCCTGAGGGTTCTCATACAAGGGATGAGGGTTTAGGGTTTAGGGTTTGTGGTTTAACCCCCTCAAACCCTTTTAAACCCCAGGTTAAGGGTTTAGGGTCTATAGCAGAACTAAAAGGAAGCCTCTTTATGTCTCGTCGTCTATGGAAGACAGTTTCCTTCTATTGGATTATTGCTGCTGCTACTGCCTTATTTGTTATTATCTTTGAACCCGTAAACCCTAAACCCTAACCCTAAACCCTAATTTGTAATTGTCCATCGATTTGCGTTTGCAGGGGGGATTCACGATTTCTCTGTAGCTGATTCTTTAGGGTTTAGGCTTTTGCAAGGGTTTGTCTAGGGTTTGTGGGCATATTTCGGGCTGTAGTTTTGTCTGCCTAGGGTTTAGGGTTTAGGGTTTTTGGGTATTGTTGTGGTTGCAGGCAGCTTCTGCACTACGTTTTGGGGGTTTACAGACCCTAATTGGGGGTTTATCTCCTTTAGTTTCTTTTTTATTAGGGTTATTTGTATCTACTTCCTTATCTAGATGGTGGGCATTAAGACAGCATTTAGCTGCTATTTGTGCTGCTGTTTATGACATACTTATTCTTACTTGCTGCCATCTAGAGCTGCCGCAGCAGCAGCAGCAGCAGCAGCAGCGGAAGCAGCAGCTGCTGCAGCTGGAGGATGCTCCTAGCAGCAGCAGCTCATCTACCGACCCCACCAGCGCAGCAGCAGCAGCAGAAACAGCAGAAGCTCCTGCTGCTGCTGCTGCAGCGATGCCTGCGGGTGCAGCAGAAGCCGCACCTAAAGCAGCATCAGCAGAAGAACAAGAAGAGCCTTATTGGATGAGCAGCAGACAACGAATAATAAGAAGAGTATTAAGATTAGGGTGTCTAAGTTTTCATTTAGTGTTTGATGCAGCACAAGGAAATCAAGATCTTAATTATCTACTCAGTAAACCCTAAACCCTAAACCCTAAAGCCTAAAGCCTAAAAAGTGGTTAAACCCTAAAATATGTATTTAAACCCTTATAATGCATCATTAAACCCTTATCTAGTGTAAACCCTAAATGTATATGTATAAATTAGTGTTTGTTAAATATTTCCTTAGGTAGTATTGTACTAGGGTTTAGGGTTTACATAATTAGGGTTTGCGTGTTTTTGTTTTCTTATTACAGATGAGGGTTTATTATCATCATCAGAAAGGGTTTGTCTACGATCTGTTACTCAAGGGAGACCTCTTGTCCCTTGGAGTCTTCTTGCTGCAACAGGAAGTAATTTAGCAAGAAAAGGTCTCCTTTTATTTGCTCCTAATACTACACGAAGGTGGATGGAGATTTGCTCAAGAGTACGGAAACCCTAAACCCTAAACCCTTATTGGGGTGGAAACACTCCAGTATTGTAGTGGTAAACCCTAATAGGTTAATATTGAACCCCAATATGATAATTATAAAACTTAATAGTGTAGTAGTAAACCCTAAACCCTAAAAATGCTGTAAACCCTCATGCAGGTGCCAGCTGTGTATACCCCGACAACATAAACCGTAACAGCATAAACCCATAAACCCTAATATTGTACAATATGTAAACCCACATATTGTTTTACATCATTTTCCTTATATATTTGTATCATTGTTCTGCTGTTGCTGCTGCTGTTGCTGTTGCTGCAGGGTTCTGCAGGTGTTTCTCAGTGTTTAGCGTATGTACAAACCCCAATTCCTTATTCATACATGCATTTGCTGCTGCTGCTTGTTGTATTAACAAACACTTTCTCTGCTGTTGCAGCAGGACTAGAAGCAGCAACAATTGTATGTAAGCTGCAGCAAGTAGCATTAGGTAGCAGCAGCAGCAGCAGCAGTCCTGATCCAGATGCTGCTGCTGCTGCTGCTGCTGCTGCTGCAGCAGCAGCAGCAGCAGCAGCGGCAGGTTCAGGGGCAGAGAACCTCCCGCTACCACCACGGGACCATGCTTCAACGGAAGCTGCTGCTGCTGCTGCAGGAGCTGCAGCAGCCGCTGCTGCTGCTGCGGCAGCAGCAGCAGCAGGAGCAGGGGCAGGAGCCTTCCTTGCCCCACAAGCATTAAGACCCCATGTATGGGAAGCAGCACAGGGCCTCTGTGTGCATCTGCTGCTGCTGCTGCTGCTGCCTACCTTCTATCATGGTATACTAGATGCAGCACAAAGGATAAATAATCCCTTTGGGTAAATATACACTACAAACCCTAAACCCTTCTGCTAATACAGCCGAAAAACCCTAAACCCTAATTGGACGCTAAATGACAAACCCTAAGAAGTCACCATATGCCAAGACATTCAGGTGTATGTACACTGCAAATAATGTTAGGCTTTTATTATACTGCCTATACACTACACAGATAGGCAGCTATTCACACTTGCTGCTGCTGCTGTTGCTGCTGCTGTTGCGGCCGCAGGGTTAACTCCATAAGCTTCCCCCGCCAGGTGTATGTGCAGCAGCTAGAGGCTGAAGGACGGGCGTTTTGTGTTGCCGCTGCTGCAGCAACAACCCCTGCTAACAAGCAGAAGCTGCAGCAGCTGCAGAAACTGCAGCAGCAGCACCCCGACCAGCAGCAGCAGCAGCTGCAGCAACTGCAGCAAATGCAGCGCGAGCAGCAATGGGGTTTCAACCCCAGGCTAATGCCCGAGGAAATTGCTGCAGAGGCAGCAGCAGATCACAGTGAGCTGCTGCTGCTGGAGCAGCTCGAGCAGCAGCTGCTGCAGCAACAGCAACAGCAGCAGCAGCAGCAACAGCAGCACATAGACAGCTGTGTGCCTTCGGAAACAGAACCGCTCCTTACAAGCCCCGTTTGACGCCAAAACCAACCCTAACAAAAACCCCTAGACCCTAAACCCTAATTTTTGAATGCATAGTTGAGGAAACCCCAGGATAGTAGCAAATTCAGGGTTTATCTCCCTAGGGTTTAGGGTTTAGGGTTTGAGGTGCAGCTCCTGTACACCAACAGCATCTCCTCTAGCCTCTCGGGATCCCTGTACCACACACACAAAAGTCACAAACCCTAGACGACTGCAAGCAAGAATCAAGCAAAAGCAGTAGCTGCTTATTCTGTAGGAAACCCTAAACCCTAAACCCTAAACCCTAGCTCACGATGTAAACACCCATAGGCGTGAAGAAACACCTTCAGCCTCGAGAGATATCAGAGAATAAGGGAAACCGCCAAAATGTTGATGCTGTTGCTGCTGCTGTAGCGCTGCTGCTGCTGCTGCTGCAGCTTGGGCCTCAGGCGGAGGCATCATTATGCGTCTGCTGCTTGTACTGCTGCTGCTGCTGAAGCAATAGGCAGCAGCAGCAGCAGCAGCAAGAGAAACATCACACAGCGGGAATCTCTCCATCTTCAGCAACAGTGGCTGCTGCTGCTGCTGATGCAGCGCAACCTCCCTGCTGCTGCTAATGTTGCCTAGCTTGGATCCGCCTGCTGCAGCAGGAGCAGCAGCAGCAGCAAATGTTCCATCCTCGGGAAGCACAGCTCCACAGATTGCAGGGGGGCAGATGTATGCCAGCAGCAGCTGCAGCAGCAAATACACATAACTCTTCCTTTGTTCATAAACCCTAACCCTAAACCCTAACCTTAAACCCTAAACCCTAAACCCTAAACGTTAATCCGTGTTTAAGTCTTACCTCTGACACAGTCATCCCAACAGCTGCCGCATGGAGCTGCCAGTTTAGCTGCTGTTGCTGCTCATCATCTGCATTGCTGCTGCTGCTACTGCTGCAGTTGCTGCTGTTGCTGTGCTGCAGCACCAGCAGCCAGCACCTGCTGTCCCAGTACCCAAGCGATGCATCAATTGCTGCAGGGAGACGCGCATTGCTGCTGCTTCTGGTGTTGCTGCTGCTGAGAGAGTTTTGCAGCAACATGGCTCGCGGCTCGCTGCTGTTGCGGCAGCAGTTACTGCTGCTGCTGCTGCTGCAGCAAGACCGCAGCAGCTGGCCTTGCAGCTGCTGCTGCAGCAGCGCTTCAACGCGGTCTGGCTGCATCATTTCCCTCGCCGCCCCTGCGGCTTGTTGCAGCAGCTGGTGCTGCTGCTGCATGTGCTGCTGCTGCATGTGCTGCAGGAGAGCAGCGCATGCAGAGCAGCCGAAGGGGTGCTGCTGCACTTCAACAGCATCTTGCAGCTGTGGTGTACATGCAGCAGAGAAGGTAGATACAGCAGCAAGAACTGCATGCAGTGGCAGTGCAGCAGCACCAACAAGCGCTTTTGCTGCTGTTGTTACGATCTGGTGCTGCTGCAGCTGCAGGTGTGGCTGTTGCTGCTGCTGCTGCAGCAGCTCGCGCAACGGGAAGGTAGGCAATATCTGCCGTAGGGAAGACGCGAATGAGCCTACAGGTACAAGAGCAGCAGCAGCAGCATGAGCAGCTGCAGCAGCAGCACCCCTAGCTGTGCGGTGTACATACACTTCTCTTGCTGCAGCAACAATGTGCTGCAGCGAGGCTCTTATGCTGCCTAGTACTGCAGCAGAAGCAAGAATCTGCGGTGTCTGCAGCAGCAGCAGCGCTGTATAATGAGCTAGGAGCTCCCGCTGCAGCAGCTGCAGAGGCGTATACAGCTGCCGCAGCAGCAGCAGCGGGAACGACACCCTGCAGCAGGAGACTGCAGCAAGAGCAGCAGCACCTTTTAGATCCAATGATATTATAAATCTAAAAGGAGAGATATACACCTCATCTATGCTGCATGCATGCAGCCGATTTGCTGCAGATGCTGCAGCAACAGCAGCAGTCACAGCAGCAGGATCTCCTGCTGCTGCTCCTCCTCCTGCCAGTCGTTGCTCCTGCTGCTGCTCCTGCTGCTGCTCTTGCTGCTGCTGCTGCAGGAAGAGAGGACGCAGAGCAGAGACAGCAGCAGCAAAACTTACTCCCCACCGCAGCAAATTCTCGTCAGCGCGGATGCTAACAACATAACCCTTCTGCTGCTGCTGCTGCTGCTCTTGCTGCTGCTGCTGCTCTTGTTGCTGCTGAGGTGTCTCTCTTGCTTCAAGGGCAAGAAGAGGCAAATATACACCCAACGTCATTGCTGTCGCTTTGCCCATCCATGGCGGCGGCAGCAGCAGCTGCTGCTGCTGCTGTTGCTGCTGCGCTTCGGCTGCTACTGCAGCAGCAGCGGCAGCAGGCTCTTTTACTTTGCTGCTTACAAGTGAAGCAAGACAACATATTGACGGCAAACAAACCCATTGCGTCATGTTGCTGCTGCTGCTGCTGTTGTTGCTGCTGCTGCTGAGGGAAGCAGAATCAAACAGCAGCGAGTGCTCTTTTCGACTGTCTTCGAGCAGCTGCAGCACACTGCTGCTGCCACTGCTGCTGCTGCTGCTGTTGCTGCTGCTGCTGCTGCGGAACACATAGCGTAGGCGCCTAAAGTGGGCAACAACTGTCTCTGTAACCTCCGTGTCAGCCGCAGCAGCAGCCGCAGCGGCAGCAGCAGCAACAAGAGAACCCATTGTGCTGTTGCTGCTGCTGGAGGCAGCAGCAGCAGCAGCTGCTGCTGCTGTATTTGGTGATGAGAGAGCAGCAAGGGTTTCATCAACAGACACCTCAAAGGTGAACTGCTGCACCCACCGCATGGTGGCGCTGCTGCTGCTACTGTTGCAGCTGCTGCTGTTGCTGCTGTTGTTGTTGCTGCTGCTGATGCTGCTGATGCTGGTTGTGCTTTCTCCCCGTTCAAGGATGCATGAGGTAGGTCCTGCTGCTTCGTCCTCTGTGGCAGCAGCAGCTGCTGCTGCTGCTGTTGCAACCAGAGCATCTAAAGAAGTGCCTTTAGGTGCAGCAGCAACAGCAGCAACTGCTGCTGCTGCTGCTGCCTGCCGCTGCTGCAGCAACAGTTCCACCTGCTTCAATGGGCAAGGGACACAGAAGCGCGTGAGCCTCTCTGCTGCTTCTGCTGCTGCGGCTGCTGCCGCTGCTGCAGGACAGGCAGCAGCGGCAGCAGCAGCAGCAGCAGCACTCGTAGTAGCAGCTGCTGCTGCCATCGCCTCCCATGCAAGGGAACCCCTAAAGGGGACGAAATCCACCGTCAGCAGATGGCAATTGCTGCTGCTGCTGCTGCTGCTGTTGCTGCTGTGCATATGGGCAATTATGCAGCCGCCTACGGGTTCTGCTGCAGTAGCAACTGCAGCAGCAGCAGCTCGCGAAGGAAATAGCAGTGCCCATGGAGTGCCCCGTGCTGCACTTGCTGCAGCAGGACCATTGCTTGCCCCATCAGCAGTAGCAGCAGCAGCAGCACCTGCTGCTGCTGCTGTATACTCTGCAGCAAACTGCATCGGTATGCGAGGCACTAAGAAACGGGATACTGCGTCACCTTGGTGCAGCAGCAACGGCTGCGACCACTGGCCTCTCACACTGCTGCTGCTGCTGCTGCTGCTGCTGTTGCAGTGCAGCAGATCCATTCCCATGTCTGCAGCAAACAGGACAATTTCTTGCCAAATCTTAAACCCTAAACCCCAAATCCTAAACCCTAAACCCTAAACCCTAACACTATTTCTCAATGATGCCTTACCATGTGTTGCCCCGTCATCAAGGGCACAGAGCTGCACATACACCCCAGGTTTCTGCGGTGCTGCCCTGCTGCTGCTGCTGCTGCTGCTGCTGCAGGCTGCATGCCGAGAAAGGGCCCGCATGACAAGGGGATCGCTTTGGATATAGAAAGGGCGGATGTCAATCTGCTGCTGCTGCTGCTGCTGCTCTGCTGCTTCGTCACTGCTTGTGCACTTTGCAGCAGCAGCAGACACTCCATCTGCTGCTAGTGCTACTGGTTCTTCTGTTGCTGCTGCTTCTACTTCAGCAGCCGCAGCAGCAGCAGCAAACACAGCAACAGGGGGCTTCTGCCCAGCAGGTAGGTGCGCAGCAGAGAAGGGTGCAACGCGCTGCCGCAGCAATCTGCTGCTGCTGCTTGCGCTGCTGCTGCTGCTGCTGCTGATGCTGCTTTGAGCAACAGCAAGAGTAAAAGGAGTTCTATTTAGCAGCAGCAGAGGAGCAGCAGCAGCAAAAGACAACGAGAGGCAAAGGCTGCCACTTGCATGCAAACCAAAGGATACATGCAGCAGCCGCAGCAGCAGAGGAGGCAACAAACCTAAACTACATGCGGCTGCTGCACTCAACTGCTGCTGCCGCTGGTGCTGTTGCTCCTGTTGCTGCTGCTGCATGCGGAAAATCGCCAGCGGCAGCTGCACGTCGGGCGCCGACCCGCCGCCTCGCCACTGCTTTTGCTGTTGCTGCTGCTGCTGCTGCTGCTGTTGCTGCTTCTCAGCAGGCGCCGCACCAAACCCCACATCGCTACGAAGCTGCAAGACTACGCTGTCTGTCCACCGCAGTTGCTGCTGCTGCTGTTGCTGCTGCTGCTGTTGCTGCTGCCATTGTGAGGCATCCGCTACACGAAGCAGCAAAGGAGGAGACACACCTTGAACAGCCTCCAGGCTAAGGGCTGCCTGCTGCTGCGGCTTCTGCTGCAGCTGCCCTTGTTGCAGTTGCAGCAGCAGCTGCTGCTGCTGAGGGGGCAGCAGCGGAGACTCTAGGAGAGACCGAGGCAGGAGGCCGGTGTTACTGCCACCGCCAGCACCAGCAGCAAGCGCATGCAATGTTGCAGCTGTTGCTGCTTCAAAGCAGCAGCAGCGCGCCTCCTTAGCTGCTTGCTGCTGTAGCGAATCAACAAGCAGCAAGACGCCGCTGCTTCCTGCTGCAGCAACAGCCAGGTGTGCATACACCCCAAATGGCAGCTGGCTGCGTACACAAAGGGGAGGCGACACCAGCAGCAGCAGCTGCTGCGGTGCTGCGGCGCTGCAGCAGCAACCTTCTATTGATCGCCGATTGAGGCTTAGCAACAAAACAGCATATCGATCTGCTGGTTCTCCTTCTGCCCTGCTGCTGCTGCTGCAGGAACACACCAAGGGGACGCAAACGCGGATAGTTTTGTTAATAAACACAAGCTGCAGCGACTCCGTCCAACAGATGCAGCTACAGCTCCTGTTGCTGCTGCTGCTGCAGCGCACCCCAATATATGCAGCAAAAGGCGCAGTTCGGTCCTGGCGGAGGCAGCAAATGGAAGAAAGATCCACGGTCGCTGCTGCTCCTCCTGCGCTGCTGCTGCTGCTGCTGCTGTCTGCTGCTGGTATTTCTATAATACTGCCATAAATATCTTTAATAAATATACTTAATGGGCAGCTGCTGCTGGCGATACACTTGGGGTGTACCGACAGCTGCAGCACACGCTTGGACACTCCCCAACAACGTGCATGCACCAGCAAGGAACCCGACATCTGCTGCTCCTCCTGCGGCTGCT
This sequence comes from Eimeria sp. OTU-X, assembly GCA_904066255.1. Lineage (NCBI taxonomy): Eukaryota > Apicomplexa > Conoidasida > Eucoccidiorida > Eimeriidae > Eimeria > Eimeria sp. OTU-X. The sequence continues at coordinate 26,106 of CAJFCX010000066.1, read as the reverse complement.
GTTGCATCTGTTGTTGCTGCATCTGTTGCTGCTGCTGCTGCAACTGATGCTTTGGATCGGTAGGTAATGGGAGTGCTAACGATCCTGCTGTGGACAGAGCACCAGGGCTGATCATGCTGCTGCTGCTGCTGCTGCTGCTGCTGTTGTTGAAGGGGCCCGTCATGTAGTTCGAACGATCGAGCTGCTGCTGCTGCTCCTGCTGCTGCTCATATCCTGCTTCTGAAAGGCTCGCAGGACTCCCGCTGCTGCTGAATCTGAGTTCATCGGCGATGCTTATGTTGCTGCTGTTCCTGCTGCCACCTTGCTGCTGCTGCTGCTGCGGCGGCGGCGGCAGCTGCTGCCTGACGAGAGTAAGGGAGGTCCAACAGCAGCAGAAGGTTGTTCCTGCAACGGCACCAGCAGCTGAGCTGCTGCTGCTGCTGTTCAAGGCAGCAGCTGCTGCTGTTGAAGGACTCGCCGGCACAGCTGCTGCTGCTGCTGTTAGTGGTATCGGCTGCCGCGACAGCAGCAAAAATTGCTGCTGCTGCTGTATCTCCTCCTCCTCCGCTGCTGCTGCTGCTTCCGTAGAAACGGCAGCAGCAGCTGGAGCAGTAGGAGCAGCAGCAGTGGCCACTAAATGCACTGCTGCAGCAACCAGCTGGGGTGCTGCAGCATCTGTAACCTGCATGCACACAACAGAAATACACACATGCCCCTCGTTGCTCACCCGTGGAGGCAGCAGCAGCAGCAACAGCAATAATAGCAACAGCGGCAGCAGCAGCCGAGCAGGTAAAAGATCATCAGATGAACGGACTACAGCAGCAGCAATACCAGCAGCAGCAGCAATTAACAACGAACCTGAAGGGCAGAGTTAGGCTGCAGCAGCAGCTCCTGCGTCCTTCCGAAGTTGCTGTGTTGCAGCTGCAGCAGCAAAGTGCTGCTGCTGCAGTTTGCTGCATAGAGCGCAGGGCGCATGCGCAGCATCAGAGGCCCCATGCTGCTGCTGCTGCTGCTGTTGCTGCTGCCGCTGGAGCAGTCAAAGGCATCCTCTTCTACATTTCCAGCGTAACAAAAGACACATGCACTACTCTCTACCTGATGCTGCTGCGGCAGCTGCTGCTGTTGCTGCTGCTGCTGCTGCTGCTGCATGCGAGATGCAGAGGGCAGGAGCACAAAACCTGCCTGGAAGGTTTGCTCCTGCTGTTGCTGCTGCTGCTGTAGCCATCGTAGGAGGCTGCTCTGCCGGCGTTGCTGCAGCAGATCTTTGCTGCTGCCTGCCTGCAGCAGCAGCAAAGGGTTGCTGAAGGCGCCATTTGCTGCTGTTGCTGCTGTTGCTGCACCTGTTGAAATAGCAGCAGCAGCTGCTGCTGCTCCTGCTGTTGCTGCTGCTGTTGCTGCGACTGCTGGATACAAACCAACCGCCAAGGATACAGAGAGAGGTGTAGCAACAGGGGGGAGGATTGCAGCAGCAGCAGCAGGCTGCAGGCTCCCCACAGTTGCTGCTGTTGCTGCCCAGTCAAACTCCTGTTGCTGTTGCTGCTGATTGATTACATGCTGCTGCTCCTGCTGCTGCTGCTGAGGTGTCATCAGATGCTGCTGCTGGAGCGCGCCTTCACCAGCGCAGCAAGAAATAGAATTGTACTGTTGCTGTTGCTGCTGCTGCTGCTGCTCTTGTTGCTGCTGCTGCTGCTGCTCTTGCTGCTGCTGCTGTTTCTGCTGTTGCTGTTGCTGCTGCCGATGGGGCTTCTCCCTTGGCAGCAGCACCTCCAGCAGCTTGTGGAGTGGCGGCACTTCCTTCTGGAAGCAGAGGCCAAAGTCCCCGTGCTGCTGCTGCTGCTGCTGCTCGCCTATATCTGTACGGAAGGAGATCGGCAGCAGCAGCTTGTGCTGCTGCAGCAGCAGCGGGGGACAGATGAAGCAGCAAGTCTGCAGCGGGGAGACCCTACAGACACCGAACCAAACTTTATACATAACTCTGTTGCTACTGCTGCTGCTGCTGCTGCTTGGGCTGGGCAGCAACAGCACACAAGAAGTTCCTGAAGCAGCAGGCAGCAGCAACGGTTCCCACGCCACAGCAGGAGCATTCTTTGTTCCAGCTGTAGCAGCAGCAGCTGCTGCTGCTGCTGCTCCTGCAGCAGCAGCAGCAGGAAAAACAGGGGCTGACCACCCGCCACCGCAGGCGAGCGCAAAACGCAGGGCCATTCGGTCTCTGCTGCTGTTGCTGCTGCTGCTGCTGTTAGGATACGCAGTGGGGAGACACCAGAATGCCGCGCGTGATGCACCTGGCGGCAGCAGCAACGAGCCACCAAAGGCTGCTTGCTGCAGCAGCAGCGGCACAGGTAGCAGATTCAGCAGCAGCAGCGGCACATGAGGAGGCATTTGCTGCAGCTGCTGCACTGCAGTAAATGCCTCCCCTTGCTCCTTTCGATGCTGCTGCTGCTGTTGTTGCTGCTGCTTAACAGGATATTCATCAGGTGACAGCGCAGCAACTGCTGCTTCTGCTGCTGCTGCTGCTCGCCACAGACGCAGGCTGTCGAGGTGTACCGTCAGCTGCTCCTGCAGCAGCAAAGCAACTGCACTACCGCCAGGGGGCAGCCGTGTCAGTGCAGGATGGAGACTAATACGCTCTGCTATTGCTGCTGCAGCTGCTGCCGTTGCTGTTGCTGCTGCTGCTGCTTGCAGCGTCACAGCAGGGCAGTGCAGCAGCTGCAGCGGCTGTAGCGTCGACGGCTGCTGCACCCGTGCCCGTAACTGATTTAGCCGCAGCCGCAGCGCAACACCCCCTGCTGCACCAAGGCCAGCAACAGCAGCAGGACCGCCTTTTGGGTAGATAGGAGACACCTGCTGCAGCGACAGCAGCAAGGCCTCCGCTGCTGCTTCAAGAGAAGGAGCCTCGAGGCCTAGAGCATCGAAGGGATACGGTCCCGTTGCTTCTGCTGCTGCTGCTGCTGCTGTCTCTGCTGCTGCTGCTGCATGCGCAAAGGTAAGGCAGCAGCCGCTGGACTGAAGCGACAGCCTCCACTGCCGCAAGGGTGCGCGCAGCACGGGGAAGGCAGCAAGCAGCAGCAGCTGCTGCTGCTCCTGCAACGTGTTTGGCTGCTGCCCTGGCCCCAGCTGCTGCTGCAGCAGCAGCTGCTGCTGCAGCGTGATTCTGAAGCGCCGCGCTACAAGGCTGCTGCTGCACATCTTAGGCTGCCCTAAGGCGACCCCACAGAAGCGTCTTTGGAGCTCATCGTACACCTCAACTTGTTGCACTATCCAGCAGTGTTGCTGCTGCTGCTGTTGCTGCTGCTGCTGTTGCTGCTGCTGCTGCTCTTGTTGCTGGTGGCAGCAGGGCATGCAGCGTCCAACTGCAGCAGAGACCAAAGCAACAGGCATAGGGAAGCAAACCAAAGCCTTCAGCTGGTACACCGATCCACACCCTGCTGCTGCTGCTGCTGTTGCTGTTGCTGTTGCTGCTGCTGGAGGCACGCTGCTGCAACAGAACGCTTGCATCGGCTCGAGAGCTGCTGCTGCTGCAGCAGATTGCTGCTCCTCGTCGCCGCAGAAGCTGCTGCATGCAGCAACAGCCCGCAGCGGCAGGCACGGACAGCAGCGGTGTCGTTGACCGTCTCGTGCTGCTGCTGCTACTGCTGCTGCTGCTGTTGTTGCTGCGGTGCTATCTGGCTGCAGCAATAGGCTGAAAGGAAGAAGTTGCCAGTGTACGGCCTCTTCATCCAATGCTGCTGTTGCTGCTGCTGCTCCGTCTCCCTCTGTTGACGGGGAAGATGGTGCTGCTATAGCTGCTGCTGCGCCAGCTGTGTCTTGTGCGTTTCCAGTAGCAGTATCAGCAGCAGCAGCAGCAGTTGCTGCTGCTGCTGCCATGTCACTCAGGCCTGTCAGCGTCTGCTGCAGCAGCCGCAACCTCCAAGGAGACAAACGCAGCAGCAAAGGAGACACACGCAACTCTGCATTCGCTTCTGTATAAGCAGCAGCAGCAGCAGCAGCAGTGTCAGTTGGTGCTGCTGCTGCTGCTTCTGCAGGTTCTGCAGAAAGTCTGAGCCCCGCTGTGGTGTACAGACTCCGCAGACAAGCGCATGCAAGTTCTGCTGCAGATCCTTCTCCTAAAGGAGGTGCTGCTGCTGCTGCTGCTGCAGGATGTGCTGCTGCAACAGGAGATCTGCTGCTATATAGAGATAAACTACCTCCTAGTCGAAGAGGCGGTATCAGCGGCAGTTGCTGCAGCGGCGCTGCTGCTGCCCAGCAGCAGAGAGACACTGCAGCAGCAGCAGCATCAAGTGTACGCAGGCTGCTGCTTCCTGCTGCAGTAGCAGCAGCAGCTGCTGCTGTAGATGGGATGCAGCTGTATAGAGCGGATGAAGACAACCGCCGCAGCTCACAGACTTCCACCCACTGCTGCTGCTTCACTTGGTGCTGCTGTTGCTGCTGCTGTTGCTGCTGCTGCTGTTGTTGCTGCACAGGCCACACCACTAGAGCGAATTGATGCAACAGAAGCCGCACAGCTCTTAGGTTGCTGCTGCTGCTGCCGCTTGCAACATGCAGCAGCAGGAAGTTAAGAAACACTTTGTCCACGTGCGGCTGCTGCTGTTGGCTATGGCCCTTGTTTTTCTGCTGCTGCTTTTGTTGCTGCTGCTGCTGCTGCACTGAAGAGGGTGACTCCGACGGTTCCAGAGTTTGCTGCAGCAACAGCAGCAATGGCTGTCTTGACAGCTGCAGCAGCTGCTGCTCTGCTGCTTGTGGGTGCAGCAGCAGCGCCACGTTGCCGATGTATGCAGTCCTTTCAACTGCTTCTGCTGCTACTGCTTCTTTTCCTGCTGCTGCTGTTCCTGCTTTTGCTGCTGTTGCTGCTGCGGCGGCCGTCTTCAGGCCTGGTGTTACCCGCCAAATAATTTCAATGCCGCAGGGCAGCTGCTGCTGCTGATGCTGCTGTTCTTGCTGCTGCTGTGGCTGCTGCGGTTGTTGCTGTTGCTTCGAAGCAGACAATGGTGGCGCTGTCGGGTGTATAGATGCCACAGCAGATCGACCAACCTGCAGCATTAGGGAGCGCAGGGCTACTCTCCTGCTGCTGCTGCTGCTGCTGTTGCTGCTGGTTCTACGGTGCTCCAGCAGCACCCCCGAAGCTCTTAGAGCGATATGTTCAGCAGCGGCGGCAGCAGCAGCAACAGGCACCTGCTCGCCTGCTCGCAGCAGCAAACGCCGCATGCAGCGTCGATCTTCTGCAAGCTGCTGCAGCATATGCGAGACAGGATCGCTCGTTTTCTCTGCTGCTGCTGCTGCAGCTGCTGCTGCTGGAGGCATATCCGTTGTTGCGTTACCTGCTGCTGCTGATTCTGCTGCTGTGCATGCAGAACGTCTGGCGCCTCTGTACACGCTGGAGCTGCTGCTGCGGCTTTGGCAGCATCCCCTGCTGCTGCTGCTGATGGTGCTGCTGTTGCTGCTGCTGTTGCTGCTGCTGCAGCTGCTGCTGCTGTTGCTGCAGCTCGAACGATTAGAGGCGACACCGTCCCCGCACCACAACAAGTCAGCTGCACCAGCATTGACACCAGTCTCAGTTCTAGCTGCTGCTGCTGCTGCTGTTCCTGCTGAAGCCGGTGCTGCCGCTGCATCTGTTGCTGCAGCAGCCCACGGCGCAGCCAGCAGTACGTCTACAGCATCCACAAGCATGCAAACCTCTTGCTGCTGCTGCTGCACCTGGTTCGGTTGCTGCTCTTCGTGATCCTCCCACATTAGTGGAGGAGCCTCCTCTGGGGAAGAAGCTGCCAGTGCTGCTGCTGCTGTTGCTGCTGCCGCTGCTGACTCTCCTGCATGACGTTGGAGTTGCTGCAGCAGCTGCAGCAACCGCAGCAGCACAGCATAGTCGCTGAGATCGACGTACACCGCAGATGCATGCGCTTGAAGACGCTCTCCCAGCGCTTTCGGTGCCCGCTGTAGCAGCGGCGGCAGTTGCTGCTGCGGCTGCTGCTGCTCCTGCTGTTGCTGCTGCTGCCTATGAGCTCCACAGGGGGCTCCACTCACGGTGTAGCTGCAGGTGTAGCAAATATCACAGCAGCAAGCGCGAAGCAGCGTGCTGCAGCAGCAGCAGTCTCCATCATTCTTGCTGACATCGCTGCCGTTACTGCTGGTGAAGGTGCTGCTGCTGCTGCTGCTGCTTCTCTTTGATTTGTGCAGGCGCAAATTAACGGGGTGTATGAACAGCCGATCGCAGCAGCTGTGGAAGACATCTGCTGCCGCTGCTGCTGGTACTGCTGCAGTTGCTGCACTCAAATTCGCCAGCAGCAGCACTTCCTGCTGCTTCACCCAGTGAGCTTCTTGCTGCTGCTGCTGCTGCTGCAGCTGCTGATGTAAGGCTCGGACAGATACGCCAGAAGCAAAGCCGTCCTCAATGGTTACTACAACACGGCCTGCTGCCCCCACTGCTGCTGCTGCTGCTGCTGTATTTGACTCTGCTGCCATCCCTGCTGCTTCTGCTGCGGGAACCGAAAAGTTAATCGCCAGGGTACCACAGCGGATCTCCCAGCTGCTGCGCTGCAGCAGCGGGAATGTCTCTTCTACCACTGTTGCTGCTGCAGCAGACCCTGCGGCAGTTTCTGCCGCAGCTTTTGCAGCAACTGCAGCAGCAGCAGCAGCTGTTGCTGCTGCTGCTTCCTTTTGATGATGACGGCGCTGTCTCAGGAACTCCAAAGCAATCGCCGTCTGTCCTACGGTAGCAGCAGCAGCAGCAGCAGAACCACTAACAGCGGCAGCAGCATCTGCTGCCGCAGCAGCAAACGAACGGAGAATGGAGGCAGCTGCGGCAGCAGCAGCAGCAGGCAGCTGCAGCGTCAATGGCAACAAGACAAGTCCCCATGATGCCTGCTGCAGCAACGCCTCTCCATCAAGGAGACACAAACCATTAGCCTCCTCATGCTGCTGCTGTTGCTGCTTCTGCTGCTGCTGCAGCTGCTGATGCTGCTTCTGGGGGCACTTGTGGAGGGTTACTACGCCTTCACGCCGCTCAGCAGCAAAGGCGAGCCACCAGCTGATGTTGCCATTCCTGCTGCTGCTGCTGCTGCAAGCAGCAGCAGGCGGGGAAACAACGGGTAAGGAGATGTTACTCAGCTGTGGGGCTGCTACTTCTTCCTCTGCATGCAGCAGCAAAACTCCTGTTGATGCTGCTGCATCTTCTTCCGCACCAGCAGCAGCAGTAGCAGCAGAAGCTGCCGCTTCTGAGAATACGGCAATGCCTCTCTTTCTGCACGGTGCTTCCTGCTGCTGCTGCTGCTGCTGCAGGAGTGCAGCGTATGGACGACTCACAAGAAAACGCCAACCACTGAGAAGAGTAGGCAAACTGCTGCTGCTGCTGCTGCAGGCAGCAGGTAACTTATACATTTCTATGCGCACCTCGCCAACACCCAATGTAAATCCAGAGGCCCGTTGCTGTTGTTGCCGCTGCAATTGCTGCTGCTGCTGCTGCTGTTGCTGCTGCTGAGATATTAGCAACTGGACGGAAAAGCTGCTGCTCACCTCCACTCCCAATTCCTCCCAGAGACTTCGTCTGCGGCTGCTGCTGCTGCTGCTGCTACTGCAGTTCTTTACAATAGTACTTGAGGTATGGCGCTGCGGCTGCTGCTGCTGCGGCTGCTGCTGTTCGGGTCCTGTCGGCAACTGCTGCCACCAGAGTAGGAGAGCAGCAGCATCCGCATCTGTTGCATGCAACAGCAATTCCTTATCCCACTGCAGCAGGATCTGCAGCGTCGTCGCTGCTGCTCCTGCTGCTGCAGAGCCTGCTGCAGATGCTGCCGCTGCTGCTGCTGCTGCATCTTCACTAAAACTGATGCGCTCGAAGAGCCAGCCGCAGCGGCAGTTCTTGAGGTGTACAGACAGCGGCCCGATCTCTACGCGTTGCTGCCAGGTCATAAGCTGCTGCTGCTGCCGTTCTTCTTCTTGCTGCTGCTTCTGCTGCTGTTGCCGCTGCCGCTGCCCCCATACGCGAAACGCGCCACAGCGCAGCAGTCGTTTCTCCCAGCGTATGCTGGGCAACAAGACGCAGAGCAGCGTACCATCCGTAGCCGCAGCTGCTGCTGCTTTTGCTGTATCTGCTGTTGCGGCTGCTGTAGGGGACCTGCAGAGCCGCAGCAGCATCTCAGGCAGATAGCAGTCAGCTACAGGGTCCAGCAACAGCAGGGGCCACATCCGCCGTGCTGCTGCTGCTGCTGCTGCAGCAGCACTAAGGCCTCGCCAGCTGTTGGTATGTTTGCTGCTGCTGCTGCTGCTAGGGACAGTTCGCTCAGATGAGAGCTTCCTTGGTTGATTGGCAGCAGCAGAAGCAGCAGCAGGAGTAACTGTTGCAGCAACAGCTGCTGCAGCAGCAACATCAGCAACCGTTGCAGCTTCCTGCTGCAGTGCGGCACACCAACTAAGCAGCAGGGATACCACCTCTGGGTAAAGCAGAAGGCAGTTTGTCCTGCTGCTGCTGCTGCTGCGGACTCGGAAGTAGACAAGGGGCTGCTGCAGCGATGCTGCGGAGACAGCCTCTGCTCGCAGCAGCTGCAGCTGCTGGCAACGACTAGCAGCAGCGGAGTCCATATGTGCTGCTGCTGCTGCCGCGCGTGTTAGCTGCTGCAGCAGCAGCTGCTGCTGCGGCAGGAAACACCTGAATGGTGGCTGCGGTAGCAGCAGCAGCAGCCCCTCGGGGGGCCTCAAAGCAGCAAACGATACAGGGAAGCTACCGCTGCTCTTGCTGCTGTTCCTGCTGCTGTCCTGCTGCTGTCTCACAACAAATCGCATGCAGAGGGTCATCAGCGGTTCTGCTGCCACCGCCTTTTGCTGCTGTGCGCGCCTAGACAACAGCTGCTGCTGCAGCTGCTGCTGTTGCCGCTGCTGCGTTTGGTACTCGTGCAGCGACTGCTCCAGGGTTTGGCCTCCCGTGCTGCTCGTTCCCGCGGCACGTTCAGCAGCAGCAGCTGCTGCAGCAACAGCAGCCGCCGCCGCTGTTGCTGCAGCAACAGCAGCTGCTGGTGCTGTCGGCGGTGCACGGCATGCCACCGGCAGCAACAGCTGCTGCTGCGGCTGATCTGCTGCAACAAATAGAGGAATCCCTATAGCGGGAGCAGCAGGAAGCAGCAGCAAACCTCTCCCGCTGCTGATGGATACATACATCTCAAGGAAAAGAAGAGACGAGTTGCTGCTGCTGCTGCTGCTTCTGCTCAGGTGTGGCCTAATCGGAGGAGCAAAGGCATCTCGGATCCTACTGCTGCTGCTGCTGCTGCTGCTGCTGCTCCTGCTGGTGAGGCTATATCTGGTGCTGCTGCTGCTGTGGCTGCTGCTGCTGCTATTGCTGCTGCTGCTGCTGTCGCCATACAAGGAGCAGCGGATGCTGCAGCTAGCCCCATTAAGTTCCAGCAGCAGACGGTGCGGCGTCTCTACACTAGCAGCTGATTCAGGTGCTGCTGTTGCTGCTGCAGCTTCCTGCGTATCCACTCCTGCTGCACATAGTGCAACAGCCTTCCCCGCAGCAGCAACAGCAATCTCCATTGGGATCCCATAGCAGCCTAGACAGCTGCAACGGAAGCATGCAGCACATGCAGGTGTTGCTGGTGTTGCTGTATTTGCTGCTGCTTCTGCCGCTGCTGCTGTTTCTGTTGCTTCTAGACCTGCTGCTGCTTCTGCAGTTGGCTCTGCCGTTGCTGTTCCCATTTCATAGCTACTGGTTGTTGCTGCAGCAGAAGCAGCAGCGCTGTCTTCGGTTCGCTGCCTCGAGCCTTGCTGCAGCACATCCTGCTGCTGCTGCTGCTGCTGCAACCAATCCCCCTGCTGCTGCTGCAGCGTTTGCTGCTGCATTTTGACGTAAAGAGGCGTCTCCACGTGGCGCAGCATATGCAGCTCCACGTACACCCCGAGTGCATGAGCTGCTAGGCTGCGTGCTGCAGCAGCAGCAGCAGCAAAGTCTGATGCTGCTGCCCCGATACGCAGCAACTGCAGCTCCCCAGCAGCCCTCAAAGCTGAAGTGTACAGGCAAATCTGAGGAGCAGTGCTGCTGCTGGTGCTGCTGCTGCTGTATGCCTGTGGTCCAGTCAAAGGAAGCTGTTGCTGCTGCTGTGTTGGTGAGCCTTGACTGGCTGTCGTTGGGTCTCTCTGGACAGCAGCAACAGCAGCAGCAGCTCCAACAGCAGCAGCAGCAGCAGAGCAGCAGTCGGCGTCCTCCTGCCTTATCTCAGCTTCCAATCCCTTGAGCAGCAGTAGCTGCTGCGGATCATCATCTGCAGCAGCAGCAGCGTCTGCATCCACTGCTGCATGCTGCTGCTGCTGCTGCACTCTTAGCTGCAGCAGTCCAATGGTCAATGATGCGCTGCTGTTGCTTTGCCGTTGCTCCTGCCGTTGCTGCTTCTGTTGCATCTGTTGCTGCTGCTGCTGCTGCCCTGTCCTCGCCAGTGCCACACCAGGAGGTGTCGGGGCGGCCGCAGCAGCAATAGCCGAACGACCAGCAGCTGCAGCAGCAGCTGCGGCGGCAGCGGCAGCTGCTGCTGCAGTAGCAGCAGGCGCTGCGCTGCTAGCAGCATATGCTACATGCAGCACAGGAATAAAGCAAAGGCAATGCGCCAGCAGCAACGGCAGCAACTCTCTCTCCACATACTCCGGTAAAGCGGTTCGGCTTATCCTGAATAATCGCAAACCCTAAACCCTAAACCCTAAACCCTAGGCATAGCACCCCTCTAGTTTCAGGCAGAATCAGACAGCATTAGACGAAATTCCTGTTCAAAAAAGGGTTTAGGGTTTAGCGTTTACTGCTCAGAGGTTAAGGTTTAGGTTTTAGGGTTTAGGGTTCATTGCTTAGAAATTAGGGTTTAGGGTTTAGGGTTTAGGGTTTGACTCTCTCACTTGACAGAACGCAAAGCGAAGTGCAGCCAATGGATTCGCCCACGAGCTGCTGCTGCTGCTGCTGCTGCTGTAAATCCGCCGTGCCACCGCTGCTGCTGCTGGTTGCAGGAATTTCTGCTGCTTATTTTGGTGCTGCTGCCGCTGCTGTCAGCAGCAGGAAGCTTCAGCAGCAACCGCACATCGACCTCAGGTACAGACACCACAAAATGAATATTTCCCCCAGCAACAGCAGCAGCGTAACCCGCTGCTGCTGCTGCTGCATCCTTCTTGCTCTTGCGTCCCTTGGTTTGATGCTGCTGCTGCAGCTGCTGCTGCTGCTTCAGAGTTTGATCATGTGTTTCTATGGAGTAGAAGGGAGGATACCGTCTGCTACTAGCCTTGCTACTGCTGCTGCTGCTGCTACTGCTACTGCTGCTGCTACTGCTACTGCGCCACAAGGAGCTAGAGCTGCTGCTGCTATTGCTGCTATAGTGGCTGCTGCAGCAGCTACCTGATGTGCGTAGAGGCAGTTCCGCTAGCGGGTGCTGCTGCTGCTGGTGTTGCTGCCGCTGTTGCTCGTCTGCTAGCTCATCTGGCAGTGTCTGCTGCTGCTGCTGCTGCTGCTGTTGCTGCTGCTTTGGCAGCCAAAAGAAGAGCCGCAGCTCATGCAGCAGCGTAGCAGTGAGGTGTACACTCAGGGGCCCCACAAGGACACTGGCTCGACATCCAGCTGCTCCTGCTGCTGCTGCTACCGCTGCTGCTGTTGCTGCTGAGCCGGACGTGTTGATACCCCCCGCAGCAGCACTGCCTGTGTCTGGTGGCGAAGCAGCAGCAGCAGCAGCAGCTGCTGCTGCTGCTGCAGGAGAGGGAAGGAACAAGAGACCGCACTGCAGCGCAGCTCCTCTTGCCGGTGTACTTCCTAGGTCGACGCTTGGATTGCTGCTGCTGCTGCCAAAGCTGTTGCTGCTGCTGCTGTTGCTGCTGCTATTGTTGCTGCTGCTGTTGATACTGGTGTCTGTCGTAGAGTTTGCCTCTACGCGTGCAGGTGCTGGGGATGGTGCACCAGCTGCTGCTGTTGTTGCTGCTGCTGCAGCAGCGCTGCCAGCACGGAGGCAGACGAACCCTTCCTGCTGCAGCAGCTGCTGCTCTGATGACAGCAGCGCTTGCTGCTGCTGCTGGTGTTCTGTTTGCTGCTGCTGCTGCTGCTGGTGTTCTGTTTGCTGCTGCTGCTGCTGCTGGTGTTCTGTTTGCTGCTGCTGCTGCTGCAAGTAGAGTCCTGCTGCTGTTGCGTCTCTTGCCCATGCCTGCAGGAAGTGCACATACACCTCGGGGACGCCAACAGCAGCAGGAGGAATAGAGAGCAGCAAACGACCTCCTTCGAGGCCGCATGCAAAGAACGCCCTGCTGCCGCTGCTCCTGCTGCTGGCTGCTAGCTGCTGTTCTCGCCGCCGCTGCAGCGCTGCTGCTGGCTGTGGGGCAATTAGAGTTAGGGAGACAGAAGACAAACTAACAGACACTAAGGCATTAGCAAGGGCCCCCCGCAGCAGCGGCTTCTGCTGCTGCTGCTGCTGCAGCAAATCCTGCAGCAGCGCCTCCTCCTCTAAGTCATCCTCAATGGATATATGCCGGCTACTCATGCTGCCACTCGTGCTGCTCCTGCTGCTGCTGCTGCTGCCGTTGCTGCACCTACTGCTTCTGATGCTGCCACGTCTGCTGCTGCTGCTGCTGCAGCTGCTGCTCACAGAGCCCCTGGAGACGCCACGCACTTTGCTGTTGCTGCTGTTGCTGCTGCACTCTCTCTTGAAGGACAGAGTTTGCTGCTCCTGCTGCTGTTGCTGCTGCTCATTATCCGCAACAGTGGTCTGTGGTCCAGCGTTTGGTGGTGCTGCTGCTACTGCTGGTGCTGCTGCTGCTGCTTCTGCTGCAGGTGGGGGCCAGCCTGCAGGCTCAGAGAGCCCCTGGGCCTGCTGCTCTTGCTGCTGTTGTTGTTGCTGCTGCTGTTGTTGTTGCTGCTTCTCCTCTTCTGTTTCTTCCTCCGACGAATCCCCCAGGAGGGCGTCAACTGCCCACTTCAGCCAACGCTCAGCTCTGCTGCTGCTGCTGATGCTCTTGCTGTTGCTGCTGCTCTGGCTCGCGCTCTGTGGGACACAAGCAGCAACTTGTGGCAGACGCCGCCAGGCAGGACTTTGTAGGGATAATCGAGACAGCTGCTGCTGCTGCTGCTGCTCTAGCTCTGGTCTCTGTTCTTGGTTGCCTTGGTGCTGCGGCTGCTGATCGGTCTGCTGCTCTCCATGCTGCTGCGAAGGCGACATTGGACAACTCCCCGCTGCATCAGTGTCTTCCTGCTGCTGTTGCTGCTGCTCTTCTTGCTGCTGCTCTTGCTGCTGCTGCTGCTGCTGCTGCTCGTCGCTGCCGTTCTCTACACCCATACTACAGGGCGAAGCGTCGGAAACTCCCCCTAACTGCTGCTGCTGCTTCTGCTTTTCTTTTTCGTCAAGCGGCTGCTTTTCCTCCTCCTGCTGCTGTCCCTCTTGCTGCTGCAGCTGCTGCGGAGGGGGGAGAGGGGGAGGCTTGTCGTAGAGAACAGACCGCAGCGCATGTAGCTGTTTGCTGCTGATCCGCAGGTGCAGCGGCTGCAGCAGTGCATCAAGACAAAACCTGTCAGGTGTTGCTGCTGCTTGCTGCTGCTGCTGCTGCTTCTGCTGCTGCTGTTGCAGAGGGAAGGAGAAACGAATGCTGCAGGCCCACCGCCGCAGCAACGGCTGCTCGTAATTGTGCGGCCGCTGCTGCTGTCCGCTTTGACCTCCTACTGCAGTGCCTGCAACAGCGACTGCTGCTGCTGCTGCTGCCGCTGCTGCTGCTGCTGCTGCGGCTACGCTGTCTAGGGTTTTGCGTTCTTCAACGCTATTAGAAGCTGTTGTTGCAGCATGCGTCGTTGCTGCTGCTGCTGCCTTGGCTTCTGTTTCTCCTACTGCAGCTACTGCAGCATCTGCTGCGGCTTTGGCATCGCGTGGATTATTTGCAGCAGCAGCTGCTGCTGCTGCCGCTGCGGCAGCAGCAGCAGCAGTTGCTTCTGGTGCTAGTGAAGCCTCCGCTAAAAGCGCTGAAGGTGGAAGGCCAGAAGAGAGCTGGCTGCTGCTGCGTCGGATCCTCCACATCCGTTGCTGCTGCTGCTGCTGCTGTTGCTGCTGCTCTGTATCAATGCAGATGGTAAGATCCTTCAAGAGGCATTCGCGCTGCAGCGAGTGCTGCTGCTGCTGCAGCTGCTGCAGCAGCTCTGAAAAGTGTCGTGAGTGGTGTGTGCTGCTATCGCTATCTCCATGCAGCAATCCTTGCTGTTGCTGTTGCTGTTGCTGTGGCAAACGAACAGTAAGGGAAGACAAAGCAACAGATACTGCATGCGGCCCCTGCAGGAGCTTTATATTCGCATTAGTTAGCTGCAGCTCTATGGCTAGCAGCAGCGGCAGCAGCAGCGAGGAACCCCATTGCCAGCCCTCGGCAGCCGTGCCGCTGCTGCTGCTGCTGCTTGTGCGTCGTAAGCTAGCTGTCGAAGCAGCAGCAGCTGCTGCGTCGCTGTCTGCGCTTGTGCCACCAGCAGATCCAGCAGCACCTGCTGTTGCTGCTGCATCGGGAGACACCTGCCCTCCTGCAGCTTGCGTACTAGTGGCAGCAGCTGCTGCTGCTAGGCCTGCTGCTGCTGCTGTTGCTGCAGTGGCATTGCTGGTGCTGCTGCTGCCGCATAACTCTGCAGCAACAGAGGCCTGGCTGTTACTGCTTCTATCGGCAGTGGCTTCGCGCGTTGTATCGTTATCACTGCCGTTGCTGCAGTTGCTGCTGCTGCTGCTGCTGCTGTGGCGCTGCAGCACAATATTTAAGAACTGAAAAGACAGCAGCAGAGTTGGCTGTCTGCCCCAAATGACGGACGCTCGAAATTCCTTTGCTGATCCCTCCACCAACCTACACACACGAACCCTAAACCCTAAACCCTAAACCCTAGTTTGTGGCAACCATACGCCCACCAGGCAGAAACAGCAGCAGTACCAGCACGACCAGCAGCACGAATAGTAGCTACAACAGCAGCAACAACAGCAGCAACAACAGCAGCAGTGTTTCTAAGGTTGCCAAGACGATATCTGCATGACGTTTTTTGTCACGCGGATTAAAAAGTGTTTAGGGTTTAGGGTTTAGGGTTTAGGGTTTAGGGTTTACTGTAGTCCTTCTAATTTAAATAAATCTTTAATAATATCTTTTTTTAATTTAACATTTGCTATAACTACGCTGCTGCGCCATAAAGATATTTGCTGCGGATTACAATCCTCTAATAAGCTGCTGCAGTGCTGCAGCAGCAGACGCTGCAGCAAACCACCAAACATCTTCTGCTGCTGCTGCAGATGCTGCTGCAGTTTATGCTGCTAGGATAAATGCACAGCGCACCATCTGAAGCTGGTGCTTGCTGCTGCCGCCGCTGCTGCTGCTGCAGCAGCAGTTGCTGCGGCTACTGGAGTAGCTGCTGCTGCTCCAGTAGCCGTCACCACAGGCGGTTGCTGCAAATCCTGCTGCTCCTGCTGCTCTTGCTGCTCCTGCTGCTTCTTGTCGAGAAGGCGAGCAGCAAGCTGCAGAAGAGCCGATGCATGACGACTTTGCTGCTGCTGCTGCTGCTGCTGCATCTATGCACCGAAGCAATTCGCAGCGGGACTGATCCCCGAAGCGAAAGGGAGAAGTGTATATCTGGCTGCTTCTGCCTCTGTTGCTGCCAGTACCACTCTGCTGCCCTTACCCCTACCCTTGCTGCTGCTGCTGCTGCTGTTGCTGCTAATGCTGCTGCTGATGCTGCAGTAGATTAGAATCGGAAGCAAAGGAAGGATCTAGGCCCAACCTTAAAGACAAGAAAGACGAAGATAATACAAAGAAAACAAATAAATCCATGAATATTATATTGCATATATTCTGTTGGTAATATCCATAGAAGAGTAAGCAGCAAGGATAGGACGAGCAGCAGCAGCAGCAAGGATGCTTCCCCTAATAATGCAGGTATACTAAAGAAAGAAAAAGGAGGACGACGTCTTCTTGCTCTATCTAATAATCTCTGTATTATAAACTCTCTCTCATTTGCTGCTGATGCTGCTACCTGCTGTGTTACCTCTAGTCTTGCATGCAGCAAGGCATCAGGATCTCTTGTTTCTCTTGCTATTTCTCTTCCTTCTTCTGTATATATAGAGGGACCAGCAAGAAATGCTCTATATACTTCATTAGCTAATTCTCTTTTTTCTTCTGCTTCTGCTGCTGCTGCTGCTGCTTGAGAACTAGGTGATAATCTACGACGAGCACGACGACGACGATAACTACTACCGCTGCTGCTCCCTATGCTGCTGCTGCTCTCATATGTGCTGCTGTTGTGTCGGCTTGTGCTGCTGCTGCTGCTGCTGCTTCTGCGCAAACTGCTGCTGCGGCTACGTACGTTGCTGCTGTCGAGGACGTCACTGTTCTTGCTGCTTATCCGCTCCTCTCCGGTATCCACATTCTCTTGTTCATTAGTACTGCTGCTGTTGCTGCTGCTGCTGCTGCTACTGCTACTGCTGCTGCTGCTGTTGCTACTGCTGCTGATGCTGTCGCCGTTGTTGCTGCATCGCTCCCGACTTCGGAGTTCCATAGAGGCAATTATGCACACAACAGCTGCTGCTGCTCCTCCTCCTCGTCCAGCAGATCCTGCTGGTGCTGCTTATTATACTCCTGCTGCTGCCGCTGCTGCTGTTGCTGCTCCTAGGCTCCGGCAAATGTCTCGGGTTTTTGCCA
Source organism: Eimeria sp. OTU-X (assembly GCA_904066255.1). NCBI lineage: Eukaryota > Apicomplexa > Conoidasida > Eucoccidiorida > Eimeriidae > Eimeria > Eimeria sp. OTU-X. The sequence continues at coordinate 9,498 of CAJFCX010000066.1, read as the reverse complement.
CTGCGGACAGCAGGAGCAGCAGCACGAGCAGTAGCAGCAGCAGCAATAGCCGTTTATACACCCAAAGACAAACAGAAATAATAATAAACCCTTAAGGCTCACTGACAATATGTAACAATTATTATCTTTTGTTGCTGCTGCTGCTGCTGCTCTTGCTGCTGCTGCTGCTTCTACATCGGTGAGCTGTCGGCAGCGCCCCCCAACATGCGCTGCCGCTGCCGCTGCTGCTGCTGCATTGCTGCTCTTGCTGCAGCTGTTGCAGTTTGTTTAATCAATTAAATGTTTTAATAAGAATAAAAGATCTCTTTCTTTCCCTTCGTTTGCTGCTGCTATTGCTGCTGATGCTGTTGTAACTGTTGCTGCTAATACTGTTTTTGCTGTTTTTGCTGCTGCTGCTGCTCGTGTTGCTGCTGCCATTATCAGATGATATATCTCGTGTTTCTTCTGCAGCAGCAACAGCAACAGCAGCATCAGCAGCAGCAGCTTGCTGCTGCTACTGCTGCAACAGCAGCAAGAAGTTTTTGCTTATGTTTTCCTGCTGCAGTATAGAACACATAGCCTTCTTGCACAGAGCAGCAACTAAATAAATTGAAATACTTTTCCTATTTATTATTAATTAATGATTAATTATAATAGTAATTGCCTATTTATCTACTTTTTTGCCTAGTTTGCCCTACTAATTTATTTATTTATTCTTAAATAATGTTTGCTTCTAAAGAGGAAGTTGCTGCTGCCCGCAGCGTTTTGTTATGTTTTGCTGCTGTCGCTCTTTTTAGTGTTTCTTAGCAACAGCAGGAGCAGCAGAAGGATGGCCCTTTGCTGCAGAGCTTGCTGCTGCTGCTGCTGTTGCTGCTGCTGCTGCTGGAGTGCTTCCTCTGCGCTGCAGGGAAGCGAGCAGCGTAGCGACTAGTGTTGCTGTTTGCTGCTGCAATTGTCTCTCTTTGTTGTTTGTTGTCTCCCTCATCATCACTTCTAAGTGCTGCTGCTGCTGCTGCAGCTGCTGCTGCAGCAAAGGACGCAGCATCTGCCGCTGCTGTGGGCGCAGAGCCAACAATGTCGCGAGCTGCAGGGCCTGTAACAAAGCACGTCCTGCAGGGGTTTAGGGTTTAGGATTTGGGGCTTAGTTTTTAAAGAAATTAGTGTAGGAATTAGGGTTTAGGATTAGGGTTTTAGGGTTTAGGATTAGGGTTTAGGGTTTAGGATTTACCATATTGAGGTTGGCCGGTTCTTGTTCTAGGAGGCAAGCAGCTGCAACTAAGTGCACTAGGGAGGTGGGCATCTCTGTCTCCCCTTCTTGCTGCTGCTGCTGCTGCGACGGCTGCGGCTGCGCAGCTTCGGTGGGCATGCAGCAGCAACAGAGGCAGCTTAGCAGCAGCAGCCGCTCGGCTGCGTAGGCACAAGGAGGAGGGGGAGGGCATCCTTTGCTGGCAGCAAAAAGGCAAGCTTTTATCTCCTTCTGCACCAACAGCAGCAGCAGCGACTACAGCAACAAGTAGCTAGCTTTCCCTGCAGCAGATAGCAGCAGCTAGCTACAGCTGGCAGCAAGCAGCAGCAGAATGCTGCGAGCTAGCTATACACCCGATGAAGGCCACACAGAACTCCTCAGCTAGCTACTTAGCTGCTATTTTGACTAGCTAGCTAGCTAGCTAGTCAGGCAACTGACCGGGCAGCTAGTTAGGCAGCTTCTAGGTTAACTAGCTGGCTAGCTTCTGGCGTGGAGGTGGGGGGTGGTAGATAGATGGCTATCTAGCTAGCTGTCCGAGTAGCTAAATAACTAGCTGACTAGCTAAATAGTGACTATATAGTTAGCTAAATAACCAGCTAGTTAAATATCTGGGCAACTAAATAGCTAGCCAGCTAGCTATTTAGCTAGGTACGTATATCCTTACTTGTATATTGCGTACGTTCTCCGTAGATTTTTGCTGCTGCAGCAGCAGCTGCTGCTTGCCGCAGTCCCAAGGTGTGGGGAAAGTGATGGGGTGTAGAGACACAGCAAGCCACTGGCCCCCTGTTTTAGGACACCCCTTGGTGCTGCTGCTGCTGGTGTTGTTGTTGTGGTTGCTGCTGCTGCTGTTGCTGTTGCCGGTGCTACTATTGCTTTTGCCGCTGCTACTGCTGTTGTTGCTGGTTGCGTTGCAGGAGCTACTGCTACTGCAGGGAGGGGTTGGGTTTGCTGCTCCTTGCAGCAGCAAAGATAAAAGTGCCTCTAAGCGCGGCAGCAAACCGGCTGCTAGCAGCACAGGCTGCTGCTGCTGCACCTTCAGTCCTGCTACTATAGATATAAACCTCAGCAGCTGTGCAATATAAGTCTTCCTTGATGCAGCAGGGTTTGGTGCTCCTGCTGCTGCTGTTGCTGCTCCTCCTCCTGTGCCTGTTGCTCCTCCCCCTGTGCCTGCAGCCGCAGCTGCAGCAGGGGGGTTGGGGGAAGGGCTGCGGCTCGAGCCAGAGACAAACAGCTGCTGCTGCTGCTGTTGCTGCTGCTGCTTGTTCAGTAGTTGGCGGGAGGAAGTAATGGAGGTGCTGCTGCTTGCTGCAGCTGCTGTTTTCTTGTGGGTAGGAACAACAGCAGGAGTAGCAGCAATAGATGCTGCTGCTACTGCTCTGGGAGATGCACCAGCCGATGCAGCAACTACTGCTGCTGCTGCCCTTGCTTCTGTAGCAGCAGGCGTAGTATCTTGCTCCTCTACTGCAGACGGTTTCCTGCTGCTGCTGTTGCTGTTGCTGGTGCCTCTGCCTCTTCCACAGGTGTTGCAGGGAGGGCCCCCCGCAGCAGCATCAGCAGCAGCAGGAGGAGGACCATCAGCAGCAAATGCCCAATCGAATAGTTGCTGCACTGCTTGGGGCTTTATATCTGCTGCTACATCAAGGCCTGTGTTAGATGCAGCCGCAAATGCATGCAGCAGCTGCAGCAAAGCAGCACGCTCTGTCCTACTAGCTGGGCATGGAATACTGAGGTCTGCTGCTGCTGCTGCTGCTGCTGCTGCTGACGCTGACGCTGACGCTGACGCTGACGCTGCTGATGCTGCTGATGCGGCTGCTGGTACAGGTCCTGGTGCTGGCGGCTGCAGTCGGTTGCAGTCTGCTGCAGCAGGTTCTTCTGCTTCTGCTTCTGCTGTTGCTGCTGAAGGATAAGAGTAGTCTGCTGCAGCGGGGAGACCAGCAGCACAGTGGTCCTCCCTCATCGGGGGGTCTCGTGCTGCCGCAGTTACAGTTATAGCTGCTGCTGCTGCCGTTGTTGCAGCAACCTCAAGATGCTTCTCCGTTCCTGTAGCAGCAGCTTCTGCTGCAGCTTCTGCTGCAGCTTCTGCTGCAGCTGTTGCTGTCTCTGCTGCTGTTGCAGCATGCGGGTTGCTTGGGGGGGTAAGGAGTTCATCTACCCGCTGCTGCTGCAGTTGCACAAGCTTTTGCAGCTGCTGTTGCTGTTGCTGCAGCAGGTTTTGCTGCACCTCCTGAGAGACATCCACTGTTATCCATACTCGAGGATGTATGTTAAGTCTTCTGTTCTGCTGCTGCTGCTGCTGCTGCTCCACCACCTCGTAATAGGCCCAGTGGCATGGGGATCCATGCATGTAAGGGATGCGATGATTCTGCCGCTGCTGCTGCCGCTGCTGCAGCACCTGCTCGTAGCTGTCTTGCGGTGTCGCTGCTGCCGTTGCTGCTGCAGGAGATGCCTCCCTAACAAACCCATAGGCACCGTCGATAGCGTAGCTGCTGCTGCTGCTGCTGCTGCTGCTGCTGGTAGCCAAGGGGAACGAAACCCATCCGTAGCCTCCATCTGCCAGCATGCGCTGTTGCATGAAGTCTGACTTGCTGCTGCAGCAGCAGCAGCTGCTGCTGCTGCTGTTGCTGCATGAAAAGGGGAATGTGACCCATCCATACCCTCCATATGCTAGCATGCACTGTTGCATAAAATCTAATGGGCTGCTGCACTCGCTGCTGCTGCTGCTGCTGCTGCATGCCACGGGGAATGAGACCCATCCATACCCTCCATATGCTAGCATGCGCTGCTGCATATAGTCTAATTTGTCGCAGCAGCAGCTGCTGCTGCTACTGCAGTGGCTCGCGCAGCGTATAAAGCCAAAGAAGCCATCTAAGCAACGTGTTTCCGGTATATAGCCAGCTGGGCAGCACCTGCTGCTGCTGTAGCTGCTGTTGCTGCTGCAGCCGCTGGTGCAGCAGCGTATGTACCCAAAGAAGCCGTCAATGCAAAGCGTTTCAGGTATATACGCAACGGTGGCTCCGCTGCCTGCAGCAGCAGAAGGTGTTACTGCTGCTGCACTGTTGCAGACGCCAAAGTGAACACGTCCAGTGTCTGACCTCTCCACGAGCTGATGCAGAACTTCCAGTTGCTGCTGCTGCTGCTGCTGCTGCTGCTGGTGTTGCGGCCGTTGTAGTTGCTGTTGTTGGTGGTTCTGCTGCTGCTGCTGGTGCTGCTGGTGCTGCTGCGTGCAGCAAGCTTCTCGCACAAAGCCAAAGGCACCGTCAGCACATCCAGGAGGGAAGCCGCGTTGCTGCTGCGGATGCTGTTGCTGCTGCGCCTGCGCTAGCTGCATTAGGAGTTGCTGCTGCGGATTCTGTTGCTGCTGCTTCTGTTGCTGCTCCTCCCACTTTTGCTGCAGCTCTTCTATTAAAAGAGACACATACGTATTACTTACTGCATCAGGAGGCAGCAGCCGCTGCAGCACCGACTGCAGCACCCCCTTTACAATTAGGAATTCCGCTCCTGCAGCAGCAACACACACTGCTGCTGCTGCTCCTGCTCCCGCTGCTGCTGTCGCTGCTGCTGCTGTCGCTGCTGTTTAGATTGCTACGGAGAATGTGCGGAGTGTCCGGGAGTTTTTATATTCACTGGCATGTTGCTGCAGCAGCAGAGCCAGACAATGTTGCTGCTGCTGCTGTTTCTGCTGTTGCTGCTGTTGCTGCTGCTGCCTTACCTTCGCGCCTGCCAGCAACATGAAGGGATAGTTGAATAAAAGCCATTCGAGTTTCTGTGTCTCTGTCGTCTAGTAACGGCAGCAAGGGCAGCAGCAATTCCTGCTGCGGCTGCTGTAGCAGCTGCTGCTGTTGCTGCTGCAGCTGCTGTTGCTGCATTTGCAGCTGCTGCTGCCGTTCTTTCGATAGCCCAGGCTGATTCAAATACAAACGAATGGTCTGCTGCTGCTGCAGCAGTAGTAGAAGTTGTTGTTGCTGCTGCTCTGCAGGAGGCAGCAGCAGCAAACGGCGCGGCCCGTCATGAGACGCAAACCTGTCGGAGCAGCAGCATCAGCAGCAGCAACAGCAGCAGCAGCATGCGTAAGTATCAGTTGTACGAGCGGCAGCAGCGAGAACGTATTTGTATCAGCTTGTGTTTTTTGTGGCTTCTACGGCCCCGTTACAGAAAAACAGCTGCTGCTCCTCTTGCTGCTGCTCCTGTTGCTGCTGCTGTTTCTGCTTCTGCTGCAGCTCTACCTCGCCAAGGCCTTGACAGACAAACGCTTTAACGGCTGCACCTTGCCAGCAGCAAATTGAATAAGAAGGGGGACAATGCCTTTCATACACAAAACACCGTAAACCCTAAACCCTAAACCCTAAACCCTCAACCCTAAACACTGAACCTGAAGGCAAAAACCTAAGCCACAACACTAAAGCCTGAACCCTAGACCTTCCTTAGCACTAAATAATCCAAATCCCGTAACCATACAACCCAGTCCCTAAACCCTAAACCCCAAGCCCTAAACCCTCGTTACCGGCCTTGTATGCGGCAACACACTGCTCGGCTTGTACGAAGAAGGAATCTAGCGCAGCGACTGCCTGCGCCTGCACACATTTGCTGCCGCAGTTTAGCTGCTGCAGCAAAGCAGCAACTCCTCCATATCCCCTTTGCAGTGTACAGGGAGGATGAGGGGTGGGGTTGCCCATTACTACACCTAGACGAGGGTGAGTTGAGTGCAGCATCGCTGCTCTTCGAGGGCTTTATGATTTAGGGTTTAGGGTTTGGGGTTTAGGGTATAGGCTTTAGGGTTTGGGGTTCAGGAACGACCGTCTGCGGCCCAACAGGTGAATTTCCATCTAGATTCGGAGGAATCCACGAATGATGGTAAACCCTAAACACTAAACCCTAAACGCTAAACCCTCCAAACGGGTCGCCTCAAGGCGCCGCGTTGCAGCAGCAGCCACAATGGCAGGCAATAAATACAATTTAAAAAGATTTCCTTAAAAGAAGCAAAAATATTTAAAAAGTTTAAAAAGTTTGACTCAAAAACCCTAAAGCCTAAACCCTAATCCCTAATCCCTAAATACGCATGAGGCCCTGCTTGGGTGCGGGGTGACCCGGAGGTCACCTAAACGCTGGCCCCCAATCGACCTTAAAACCCTAAACCCTAGACACTAAACACTAAACTCTAAACCCCAAACACTAAACTCCAACCTCTAAACATTACAGTTTAAACTGTTCGACGAAAATTGTGTGTATTCGTTAGACAATCAGTGAACTGCGCTAACACCCAAACCCTGAACACTAAACCCTAAACCCGTAGACGGCGACGGCACACACGCTCTCCATTGATCGCGTTAGGGTTTACAGTTTAGGTTTTAGGGTTTAGGGTTATGGTGGGGTTTCTAGTTTGTTTTTTGTATGTGATTGTTTGCTTAACAAATGCTGCTCGTTTTGCTGTAACACCAGCATTGACAGCGACTTAGTTGCTCTTAAACCCTAAACCCTAGACCCTTTACTCTAGAGCCTACACCCTTAACAGTACAACCCAAACCCTAAGAAGTGCTTCCACTCGAGTGTCTGTCGAGCGTTGTCTTTTCCCCTTCATATAACTCCCCTCCGCACGATGCATTGGCGTAGTATTTGCGGCGTAGTGTCTAGGGTTTAGGGTCTACGGTTTAGGATCTATCGTTTGCAGGAGCGCCCCCTAGGAGGTCCCAGCAACTCCTGAGAGGCTAGGGCTTCTCCCTCTATATTGTTCATTCTGTTGTTGGGGACTTCATTTGCTGCTCGTGTGTACGTATATCTAAACCCCAAACACTAAAACCCTAAACCCTAAACCCTAAAAAAAATCCCACGGGGACTCCATACGCTGGCTAGGGCTCCTCATCTTTGTAACGACTCAAAGACTTCGACACTAGAGCCCCGGAGCAACTAAACCCTAAACCCTAAACCCTAATCATCAAATCCTGCGCGTTGAAAACAAGCAAAACCCTCAAAACGACTTACGGGAGGAATTACTCCGTTGGCTGTTTGCAGATGCTGGCTTTGCAGCAACAGCAGCAACAAACGCAGCAGCAGCAAACGCAACAGCAGCTGCTGCTGCTGCACCTTTTATCCTGCCCTCTTGAGATACTTAAGAGGTGGAACAGGCAAAGACTGCATACATGCTGTAAACCCTAAACCCTAGATTCCCCTAAACGGTGTTTTAGGGTTTAGGATTCAAGCTTGAGAGGGTTTGAGGAATTGGCAGCAAACCCTAAACCCTCGTCGCTAAATCCTCGGAGCTAAACCCTCGAAGATAAACCCTCGAAGCCAAATCCTCGAGGCTAAACCATCGACGCTAAACCCTCGAAGATAAACCCTCGAGGCTATACTCTCAATTGCAAACCCTCGTAGATAAACCCTCGACTCCAAACTCTCGCAGATAAACCATCGACGCCAAACCCTCGAGGCTAAAAAACCCTCGCCTGTAAACCCTCTTAGAGGGTTGTTTGATTAAGTTGTGCTTCTAGGGTTTTGAATTCATCAATGGTTATTTCTGTAAAATTTATTTCTTCAATTGTTTCTTTTGTTTGGTGTTTTGCTGTTGTGTATACATAAAGTGCTTCCCCCCATGTTGTTGTCATTAAACCCTCATCTAAACCCTCATTCTTAGACCCTAAACCCTCATCATCTTGATTCCCTTCTAAACCCTCATTTTTCCTTCCTTCTAAACCCTCCTTTTTATTCCCTAAACCCTCACGAAAAGGCTGCAGCAAAGTAGGCACCTTAAAGAGCACCAAAGACGAAGGATCCTCTATGCTGCAGTCAAACTCCTCTCCCTCTTCCTCCTCCTTTTGCCGTTGCTGTTGCTTCTTCTGCTGCTCCTTCTCAGCACCACCACTATCATCACCAGCAACAGGTGCTCCTCCTCCTTCTGCTGCTGTTGCTGCCGCTGATGCTGCTGCTGTTGCTGATGCCGATTTCTTAAGAAATTGTGTTAATACAATTTCTTCTTGTTGCCCAATCGTCGTTGTTAAAGAAATAAAATTTTCCGAAATCGCCAAAGACGAAAATGAAAATCCAACAAAACGAAATAAACAGCCAAACACTCGACTCACTCCAACCCTAAACCCTAAACCCTTATTTTCCTCTAAACCCTTATTTTTCTCTAAACCCTTATTTTTCTCTAAACCCTTATTTTTCTCTATTTTATTCCTATTATTTGTATCATCTAAACCCTTCTCTATATCCGTTGTATTATTACCCCTATATTGTAATCCGTGATCCTCTAAACCCTTGTATACACTCTGTATGGTTAATGTCCTCTTTATACTCTCCTCTACTAAACCCTTATTATTCTCTAAACCCTCATCCTCTAAACCCTTCTTCTCCAAACCCTCATCCTCTAAACCCTTACTCTCTAAACCCTTCTCCTGTAAACCCTTCACTAAACCCTCATCTAAACCCTCGAATTCGCTTAAACCCTTCAAACCCTCCAACATCTCTAATATCTCTAAACCCCTAAAACCTCTCCCTAAACCCTTATTATCCAAACCCTTATTATCTAAACCCTCCTTATCTAAACCCTCATCTATACCCTTTTTATCTAAACCCTCTTTCTTCGGGGAAAGACGACAAAATTGTTTATCGCCATGTAATGATAACTCTAAAACCCTCTTAGGTGGACATCTTAATAAGAGGAATTCTCCTCCTTCTTCTTCTGCTGCTGCTGCAGCTGCTGCTGTTGCTGCTGTTGTTGCTGCTGTTGTTGTTGCTGCTACTGCTGGTGTATAGTATAAAGAAAAGACAGGTGCTGCTGTTGCTGCTGCCTCCCATGAACATTCACATATATCAGGCATGGCAAAGTCTACTGTCTCCTTTTTTATTTCTTCTTCTTCTTTTATTTCTTCATTTTCTGCTGCTGATGGTGCTGCTGTTGCTGCTCCTGTTGCTGCTGCTGCTGCTGCTGTTGCTGCTGCTGCTGCTGCTGTTGCTGCTGCTGCTGCAGCTGATGCTGCATCCCCTATGATGCCCTTCAGTTTTCCCCAAAACGAGCCAAGCATGGACAACAGCTTGTTGCCATTGCTGTTGCTGCTGCTGCTGATGCTACTGCTGCTGCTGTTGCTGCTGCTGTTGCTTCTGCTGCTGCTGCTGCTGCTGCTGCTGCTTTGTATATGGAAATGGAGGGTTTGTGTCTTAGGGCTGCAAGACACCTCAACAGCTGTTGCATGTATTTCCCTTTCTTTCTTTTTATTATTAATTATATTATTATTATTTATTTTTTTGTTATTTTTTATTTTATTTTTTTTCTTTCTTTTATA
>CAJFCX010000065.1:0-50550 GCA_904066255.1 Eimeria sp. OTU-X | reverse complement strand
AATATATATATATATATTTATATTTATATAATATGTGTATATGTAGCATCTAATAGATGTATAGATGTATATTATATACAATTAACATACAATACTATATGAAAGAAAGTCTCAATGTTTATATTTATTAATTATATAGTGTATATAGGCAAAAATATATCTTAATTGGTTGTTACTGCGCATTATAATATATATAAGGCAGCAAGAAGAAGCTGCACTATCTGCACACGCAGGAGTAGGTGTTCGTCTTTGCATGCCTTTTTTATTTTATGTCTAAAGAAAGAGAAAAGGGAGGAGAAAGAGTTATGCTGCCTCTAAGTATCTTTTTTTTATTAACTTTTCTCCTTAAATTAGATCAATAAATCCCTCCTTATGAATAGATCCTTGTAGCTTGATAATACATATAGGATAAAGGATAAGGAAAAGGGAGGCTAAGAGAGACTTAGTTGGGGTTTATGAGCACCTCATACTCATATATTATATTTATCTACTATATATACCTTTGTGCTACACTTAACTAAAGGAGGGAAAATTCAAGAAAGTTGCAGAAAGTGTTCTTGTTATAAGGATTTATTAGTAAACCCCTACCGGTCATGGGGTGACCGGTGCTTCTTGGCTCTTAATTCGTCACTTTTTGTTGATTTAAATATAATTTAAATAAGCAAAATATATTTAATTTAATTTATTTTATTATTTCACTTTTTATTCTTTTTCTCATACATATACATCATAACCTTGGGGGTTGTCCACTGAGCGACGCCGTCATAGCCACGTGCAACGTTGCCTCTCTTAATATTAACGTGCATCGTTCTTCTGTTTTTCTTCATATTTATAATTATTTAATTAAACATTAACAAAAAAAAGAATAAAATATCATCAAGGAAAGACATTATTCGGGCTGCCGTTGCTGCCGAGCTGCTACCGTATACGGCCTGCTACCGCTGCTGCTGTTGCTGCGGCGGCGGCAGCAGCAGCAATCTCCCGCCAATAACGCAGCTTATTAACGCTTGTCTTTGGCTTTTGCTAGTTAAATGCATTTAATAGAACCCCTACAGGGTGCCTGGCGATGTTTCAGTGCCTCTGCATCAGTAGCGGCAGGGAGCAACAGCAACTGCAGCAGCAGCAGCAACAATTGCAGCAGCCGCAGCAGCAGTGGCAGCAACAGCAGCAACAGCACGAGCAACAGCAACAATTAAAGTGTACAGGGCATATAGTGCCTCATAGATAGACTCTGCACCATCCGCTTGAACAGGACCAACAGCAGCAGCGGCAGCAGCAGCAGCAGCGGCAGCAGCTGTTGCTTTTCCCGAAGTCAGCCACTGTGTTGGTTTCAGGTGTATCTGCAGCAGCACCAGGGGGTTGGATGACTAGGAGCTTCTTTATTTATTTGCAGCAGCGGCTGCTGCAATGAATAATCCGCCTTCGGACAGTCCCAATGGGGGGCAAGAGATCCCGAGGCCCGACAGCACCAGCGCGAGCAGCAGCAGCAGCAGCAGCAGCGGCAACGGCAACAGCAGTATAAGAAAGCGCCGACCGCCCCAACAATGTGCCGCTCCAACAGCCCCTGCTGCGAGTGGAGTGTCTGCTTCGCTGCCCTGCAGTAATAGCAACAGCATCAACAACAGCAACAGCAACAGCAGGAGCGGTAGCGACAGCGGAAGCAGCGGCATGCGTGTCCGCCGGAGCAGCAGAGTTTGGGGCTGCATGCGCAGCGGGTTGCTTCCCTTTGGTTTACCGGGTTCTGGCTCGTCAAAAGCGAAATCAGCAGAGGTTCCATGGGGCCCTCTGGGGGGGCCCCAAGAGGTATGGAGGTCTTGCTATGCATGGGCAGCAGGAGCAGCAAGACAGTTGCGGTGGCGTCTGAGTGTGCTGCTGCAGCTGCCGCTGCTTGTGCTGCTGCATCTGTGCCCTGTTGTGGGTCGATTAGCTGAGTGGGTATTTCATATATGCTCCGTGGGGGCCCCTGGTTTACTGTACCCCTTTTGTTGTTTGTTTGTAGGGGTTGGTACCCCCTTTGTGTCTCTTACTGCTCTTTGTCTATGGTTATTAGATCTATTAGATGCTGCTCTTGTGCTGCCACAAGCAGCAGCAGCAGAGTTTGCTTCTCTTGGGGGGGCCCCCCCAGCTATACCCATTTTAGACCATTTTAGTCTGTTCCCTGTGTGGTGTGAGTCTCTCACCTGTGGGGCCCTCAGCAACAGCAGCAGCACCGGCAGCATCACCACCAGCAGCACCAGCAGCGTTGGTGTAGGTGGTAGGTTATCGGGGTCACCATCGGATACAGGAGGACCCTACGGAGGTGTCGATCTATGGGGTCTTTGTTTACCTTTAGGGGGGGGCCCCTCTCCATGGAGGGCCCCCGAGAATAGAGGGCCCCTATGGAATGGAGGGTCAAGAGCAGCATTTCATCTAAGTATTTATTGCCGCATTATTGTTGATATTCCTCTCCTTACAATGGCATTGCATCTATCTAGGTGGCTGCATGCACAAGGAGAGATATTTGGGGCCCCCCTTAATATACAGGAGGTGCATGCAGGGACCGCTGGACCTTGGGCAGCCATCGGTGCCTTTGGGGGACAGGCTAATGCTGCACCACAAACTGCTTCTGCTGCCGCAGCAGCTGCTGCTGCGGCTGCTACAGCTGCTGCTGCAGCAGGGTACTCCGATACCTCCAGCCCACCCAGCATCAACAGCATGGTGAGCAGCAGCAGCAACAGTAACAGCAGCAGCAACATTAGCAATAGCAGCAGCAGCAATATCAGCACGCCATTCCCCTCACCTCCCAGTGGCCCGCAACAGCCGGTTCCTCGTCCGTACCCTCCTTTGCCCCCTGCAGCTGCGAGGGTAGTGGTAGCACGAGGGGGCCCCGCAACTGCTGGTGCCGTTGGGTCTTGGGCTGTATCTGTGGTACTCAAGTGTATAGCGTACAGCGTAGGGCTGCTGCAGCGGTGTCTCCTGTTCCCTCCAAGTTTGTTTTTTAGGTCTCCCTCACGAAGACTTTATTTCTCTGCTTTGTCTTACATGTTAATCCGTTGGCTTTATACAGATCGTCTTGATGTGCTGCTGGGGGCCCCTTCCTCGGCAGTTGTGGGGCCTTTATCCAAGGGGCCCCCCGAGGGTCAAGCAATATTGATGGGGCTTTCTCTAGGTTGTGCTGCATGTCTTATTGCTTCTTATCTCTTTCTTTCCTTTTTAAAAGCTGTTAATCTATTGCCTGCCAGTCTGCTACACCACATCCGCGTCCTCAGCTGTACGCATCTGCTGCTGCAAGACAGCAACAGCAGTAACAGCAGCAGCAAAACGCAAGGTTGCCTCCAGTACCACAGCAGCACTCCGGCACAGCCTGAAGGGCAAGGCACCCCTTCATCCCTCCACTCTAGAGAGCTAGAGGTCCGCCTCCAAGAGAGCTTGCGCGCTACTACTACTGCTGCTGCTGCTGTGTTTGCTGCTGCCCTGCTTGCTGATGCAATAACTGCCGCTGCAGGGGCTACTTCTTTACTGGAGCAATTGTCGATGCACTGGCGCTGAGATACGTTTCTGCTTGGTGCTGCATTACTGCAGTTGCTGCTGCAGCAGAAACTGCAGAAATGAAAAGTTGCTTGCTAGTGTGGGTGTTTCCTGTCTTGTTCTTTGTCTGTAGTATACTATTGGCGTGTGGTGTGGAGGGTGTTGGATCTAGGGTTTAGGGTTGAGGGTTTGTGTTTCTGTATGAAGGCATGCATCTTCTGTTTTGACGATATGAAGCCAGGGGAACTTCTTCGCGTTGTGACTGCATGCGGCCACAAATTTCATGGTAAATGTTTGCCTCCAAAGCCTTAAACCCTGAAATCTAAACCCTTAGATCACTGTAGCAGGGCTCTAAGGAGGTGCATGAGCAAGAGGCAGGCAGTTTAGGGCCCCCTCAGGCTCTTCCGGGGGGCCCCACAGCAGGGCATACATATGTTAAGGACCTTACATGGCACGGTAGCTTGTATTTCTACTGCTGCTGCTGCTGTTGCTATTCTTGTTGTTGGTTTCCTTGCGGCTGTTTCTGCTACACTTGTTATCTGTTGCGTCTTAAAGAAATGCCTCTTTAAGGATCCAGATTTGGAGGGTAAGCTATTAAAATTTGGGTTTAGCGCATAGAACTTTTTATTTGGGTTTGTGTGTTGTGCTTAGCTGGTTGTCTTGACGTCTGGCTGTTTGATCGATTAAAGGCATCATGCCCAATGTGTGGTCCCTTTCGGTACCCTAGTGGTGGAGGGGCCCTCCACGTGAGCTGAGAGTGCCCCCCTGGCCAAGTGTGATTATACAAGACAACAGCATGAGGGTTGCGGATAGAAGAAACCATGGAAGCCCGCTGCTGCTGCAGCAGCAGCGGTGGATACACAGGTGGAAGTCTGTGAGGCCGTAGAAGAGCCCCAGGAGTTGCCCGTTGGGGAGGAGGCTACCCTCAAGAAGGGCCCTTCTGATATGAAGTCGTCTTCTAGGTGGAATATCTTGCATTGGGCTGCTGCGGGGGGCGCGGGTGACCGCACGGGGCCCCCAAGGTGCCCCGTCAGTTGCCCCATGCTGTGGAAAGAATATGCTGCAGCAGGGGTCCTCACAGGGGCCCCTCAACGCAGGATCGGATGCGGGCTGTTTGTTGCCCTGCGCAGCATCATATTCCTTGGTTATCACCCTGTTGTTACAACTGCTGCTGCTGCTGCGGACTCTGCTTACCCTACTGCGATGGTGACTGCTGCAGCTGCTCTTGCGTCCCGTTCCAGTGTTGCGTAGCGCTGCTTGTCTTGCGTTTCTTGTAGCTTTAGCTGCTCTGAGGTGTGCAAGTATATATGGAAAGAAGAATGCAAACAAGAAGTAGACGTCGCCGCCAGGTGTATGTTCACTTGCCAGGTGTATGCTCACTTCGCTTGCCCTAAAATGGGTGTGTGTCCACCCGGAGTGCGCATGGAGGGAGCGCCTTTCGTTAGTCCTGCAGCCACTAAGGTAGTTGCTCGCAACTGCACCCTGCGTTGTGTTGGGAGTAGCACGCACGGGGGCGAAACTCCATGGTAACTTTCGGGTTGACATGCAAGGAAGGCGATATGCTTTTGTTGTAGGGGCAGCGATGCCCTTCTGTCGTTACCTGCAAACCGATTGTCTTTAATATTTGTGCATTTACGCGTTGCTGACCTTTACACCATCAATAAACTTTGAAGCACTAATTTCACGCAGGTAGAATAACCCTGCTCAGGGAACGAGATTATCCTCTGCGCTGGAGGCAGCCGCAGCAGCGCTCCGCATAGCTCCCATTGCACGTTGTTCTAGCTAGGTAGCTGGCTATCCCACGACTAGCTGTGCTCCTAGTTCTCAATTGTTGCTTACTGCACTGCTGGCATGCTCCCAAGTTGCTCGCCACCGCTCGGCAGTGTACTGAGGAAGCCACTCTCGGTGTGTCGAGCAGGGACAGTCGGGGTATTGAACAAAAGTGCGCAGTTACGACACTCGCAGTGTCCGAGAGACATGCTTTTCGAGGCAAGATTCAAAAACGGATTCCGCTTTGAATGCAGTCTTGCCTAGGCGAAGCCGGTTGAGAATGTTTTGAATGTGCTTAAGGGAGGCATGATAAACCAAAAGAGTTTTTACTGCACTAAGCCATGTGTGTGCTGCACATGATATGAAACTTTTGTCTTTTACAACTCCGATTTGCTACTCTGCAGTTCATGCACTCTGGTTAAGTGAGGGGGCATTACACTTAGCCCTTCCGATGACATCAACGGCCTCTTTCTCATGCATGGCTCTGTAAGTAACGATTCCGTCGCATTGTATATATATTATCATATCGGTGAGGTCGGTTTTTAACCCTTGGTCCCCTCTCCCACGCGAAGCCTCAACCTTACCCAAGGCATTTCGCGAGCTGCAACGGAGGGAACAAGCTGAAAGTACACGCTCCTTACAAGCACCTGAACCTCACTTTCCAGGCTCCAGGCGTCTTGAGAACTGCGGCCGAAGCTCCTGGGGCTGCGGCAAAGAAGACGGCCCGCCATAAGCTGTAACTCAGATTGCTGCAAGCCACGGTGAAGGACAGCCCCACATGCAAGACCACAAGATATCTCTCGAATGATGCACGAACACTTTGGAAAATTACTGGAGACTTCAGCTTGTGTTCCTGTTACCTGCTAAGATCGCGTAAGGGTTCCCGTGCTTCAGAGAGAGTTGCCAACATCAGTGAGACTATGCAATACCTTTACTACATTGTGTGGCGTGCCCCGGAAGCTTGGGAAATTGAGGGGAGATCCACTTCTTTTTGTGGTGCAGGAACCTTTTGCTGACTCTTACAGCAAACATTGTGAACCGTAGTTTGACCTTTTTTCCACGACCTGACGCCTATGCTGATTGGCGACCCTCACAACCACCGATGCTGCACGGGAGCAGCGCCCGGTATGAAATCACACAACGAAGCAAGAAAGCAAAGAAGAATTGTTGATATTCAGTACGCTGGGATATGTTTAGCCATACAAAACTGTGCGCGTATGTGATAGGCTGACCACGCTCACGAACAAACATCCATGATCGATCCCCCCGTGCAACAGCAGCAATTGGCTGCAGACAAAGCATCTACTTAAGGTTTTACCCCTAATATAAGGCAGCCACAATAAAAGCATAACGAGAAAGTGCATTGCCCTCTCAATCCAAGAAGGCGACATGTACCGGCCCCGTGCACCCAGGGCATTGGAGGATTGAACTCCCTGCATTAGTTGTGCAGGCTGAATTACTTACGAGTGTCCCTTCCCCTCTGTGCGTTGAAAATATATTTGAACAACTTTAGGCTCTATTAAACACTGGACAATATTCATATATGACTTGCAAAATGCTTCTGTTTACCCCACTTTTTTGTGCCTGCGTGGCGTTTCTAGCCGAGTCAGCAGACGTCGGTGGTGTACCGATCACTCCTATTCCCAGTTCCGACGATATATCTCTACAAAATACAGCTCTGAAGACAGAGCTGAAGACAGGTCGAAGTGGGGTTGCATTGCAACAGGGACTACAAAACTCAAGCTTGAGTCCCTTATTATCGGTTGCTCTGCTTGCAAGTACAGTTGCGCTAGCGTTTTTGATCCTTCACTGCTTTGGGGTCCTCCAATCAGACAGCAATCATAGCTCTGAAATGAGAAGCCGAATGCTTGCGGAAGGAGATTCCAAGGCCTGCGTAAGTCCTGACCATCAACAGCAGGACTACCATGGGTAACCGCTGTTTGGATCCTACGGAACGGAGAGTCGAAGACCAGCGTCTCGGCGTCTCAAACGGTCCGCTTCTATGGATTAGAGCGTTTTAGATACTTTGTGCTAGCATTATGCCTTCTCTAGGTTCTGTTACCCTAGTAAGGATCAGGTATGGCTGATGATAGCAGCATAACTACTGCTTGGAGGAGAGTTAGCGGATCGGCGTCGTGGCATTACTGAAATTCGTGTGGCATGCCTGCGGACGCGGTGTGGTGGATCTGTCTCTATAGTTGCGAGAGTGAATTGCTTGTCCAGCACGTTTTTCATTCCACACAAAGGCGTATTGGCGCGTGTGTGGGCCCTGTTATGCTTCAGCTTGTATGGAGAGAAACAGCGATACATCTGTGCATGCATGCAGATTTTTGGAGCTTTATTCCCACAGCTTCACTGTGGGAATAAAGTGATGTTCGTTCTGCTGTACTCGTTTCTATCTTTCTCTATAGGGGGGGGCTCTGGGGCTGCAACATGGGTTAGCATAGTAGAGCCTCGTAGTATAACCGTAAACGATTTCATTGAATTGATGAGGCACTACATCTACAGAGCAGGGTGAGAAAGAATGCAAAGATAAACGCGAGGTTATTTATTCCAAGTATTAAATAGCACTGATCCATAGGTCTGTTACCTGTTGTTGTGGCTGGTCGCGGGAATGCGGGAGTAGCCTAATGCAGAGGGCAGCTGGCGGCGCTGCCAACACAAATTATGTAAAGAATCACGTCGGCCAGACAAACGAGTGAGAAACCTGTCTGTCGATATTTAGGTATTGAGCAAGAAAAGAGCAAGGGGAGCACATAGTGCAGGCTGGCGTGTCTGGTTTAGCGAGGCTAATGGTGTTGAGTCGACTGCAGATGCACATCATGGAGGTCGACATGTGAAAGAGAAGTACTCGTAGCAGTTCAACATTATTGGGAGAGGCAAAGGGGTAACAGGACTGGACGGTGGGGATTGTTCCCGAGCGTCTTCAAGAAAAATGGGATTCCACATGGACGCCACATACAAGTAGCTGTGTTCTCGTGGAGTTGGCATTTAAGCTTGCGCTGGTTCGGTTAAACTGCGTTGAAGCAGTTCCCTCTGCTACCACGAGTACAAGCAATATTTTGTGCAGAGCTGATGGCGTTGCGACTTCCTAGTTTTTTATGCAGAAAGTATGCACATAATAAGGGGGCATATTCGCCAAGACTTTGTGCATCAAGCGAGACTCAGCAGCTAGAAGAACAATAGGGCCCTCACACACTATACTCACTGCATCATAGAGACCAAACGTATCGTATAAAGGATGGTTTGGGTGCTTTTTACCGAATTCGTTCTGATGGATTACATAAAGGCATGCATGCCGTGGGACGAAGAGTAAGAGTTTGTTTTTCTTGTATCGTGCTCTCCTATAGTGTCTACTGCACTGCGGCGATTGGGCGCTTTGGTGTGCGTTTGCAAAGCATATGTTGGCATTACAAACGATATTACTAAATTGGTTCAGGTGCGTATGTGCTGTCAGAGACTAAGCGACGATTCACGGCCAGTCGCTTCAATTTGAACACAGCGCCTTAGGTCGACTTGTTCACGGCACTCTATTACCGTAGACAAAGGCACATGCGGGGAGCGTGCCCCCCCCCAGCACGCACGGGATGGCTCCCCACCTGCTCACTTAATCGTTGTGCGATTGTGCAGTTTTTGTTTTAGGTTGCCTGCTGACTTGGTGTCGCGAAGCTGGACTCGGCGCTGCGTTAGCAGGATGCTTTTCGCCAGCCAGTGTGCCTTCAGCAGCAGATTCGTATCCTGGACCAATTTCCTGGTACTGTTACTTGCCAGATAGTACGACCAAAAGCTTAGGTCTATCTGCGTGGATACCGACTTATGGTTACACATTCTACGCAGTGAGGCATTGAATTCCTGTAGCCATGTTGTGTTCTAGCGCCTGCAAGGAGTGCCCTTTTATCAACATTTTATCAGCATTGCAGTATGCATGTGTAAGCCAGATTGGGACAATGCAACGTATCTTAAGGAACTGCCAAAGTAGCTATCGTGCAGGAGGTCACGTGGTTGAAGATAGCAGCTGGGTGACTATTGATGACAAGCATGTAGTATCATCTGTGAAAGTAATTACATATGGTTTTAGGTTGACTGTGGTGAACGGAGGTACCGAAATGTGGGTTGTGGCTGACATGCTGCCAACATGAATTGTGTGAATCCGTGTAATCCATGCACAAAAGCATGTTAGGTGCATATAACGCAGCGCTTTTATGTGATTCAGCAGTAATTGCAATCCTCAAGCTAAAACCATACGGAATTACTTTCACAGATGATGGAACTAAATGCTTGTCATCAATAGTCACCCAGCTGCTATCTTCAACCGCGTGATTTCCCGCACGATAGCTACTATGTTGTCAAGAGCAACTGCAATCCATTAAGGTGTCACCGACCTTCTGTCAGTCTCGCAGTCTCTGACCAACATGTTTCTATTGCCTTTGCATGATGTTGAGAGGTGAGCTTGAGAGAGGATATTTTCGTTTTATGTGTGGCACATATCAGCCGTCTCGAGCATTTCAGACTTTTGGTGGTCTTCCAGCACAAAGCACGTCGGTAAGGATGAAGCATGCCTATAGCTGAGTCTGCCGATAGCTAGAATGAAACTCTTGTTTAGCTTTCTGGACCTGACCTTGGCCAATTCGTGCTGCCGATAGGAGTATCGGCAGTGCTTGAGGGAAACTGGCGGAGCAACACGTCTGGGTACCGTCGGGTTGTGCGTGGGGGTGATGTTGCAGTTTGGCACAGTTTTGTTTGCTGCTGCAGTCGCCGTGTGTTCGTCTCAGAAAGTGGGCGCATAATACGGATACCGGGGTGAAACCATATGAAGGGTTTAACAGCCGGGAGCGTTTGCAGGAGCTCTGAAATATGTGAAGCGAATTCAGTCGCTGCAGTAGATACTCTACGTTTCAGGCTGCCAGACGGATGGCGTGGAATTACCTGCGCATGCCTGCATATGTATGGAGTAGCAGAGTACAGGGGAAAGGTGGCTCGTTTTTCTCGAACCGTGCACGTGCTCCGCGTACACTAAGGTGGGGTGCTTCTTCCCTGCTGCAAGCGTTTCGCGACAGAGCCCGTTTATGGTACAAAAGACATCAGTGAACTGGACAGGCACGACAAGCATTGCTAAAGCAGTCTTCGATTTAATCCATAACATCTTTGTGTATGGAAGAAGGAAGAAGTGGCTTCTTGGTGACTTCCACCGAACGGTTGCCAGTTGACGTTCAGCTCCGTTATGGATGATGTAGGCGTTGAGGTAGATACAGGCTAATGGAAGCGGGGAGGAAGACAACAATTGTGCACTAGTGGTCGAACTTGTACTGGACTCGGTCACCCCAGGTGGAAGGGTTTTCCGCGTTGAGTTACTAGAGATATATGTATGAAGTTTGTATACGAAAGTACAGCAGCTGTGTGACGAAGCCACACACGAATTGCTCCACAGCATACGCCGAGGTACACATTCTGCACCATAAACCCTAGACCTTCCAATAGCTAACCCCACAAAAACCAGGCCTCCCCCGGTGATGGACGCAGTGCGACAACACCTTCGGTGGTGCTGCGGTCCCTCCATGATTCGTCAAACACCTATGCGCGTGGTAACAACCTCCCCCGCTGCGCCTGGTATGGATATTCTTATGCTTCAGCTCGTATGAAAGCAGGCATAGTTGTGTATGTGAATATGTATAGAACAACGTAGGTGCATTATGAGGATAAGTGAAAACCTGTTTAATCCCTAATCCCTAGACAACAAACCCATTAGAAAATGAAGCAATACTCAACGCTTTTGTGCTGTAAGGTAATATGGTGTGAGTGTTAGACAACACCAATGACTCCGCGGTGATTAGTGTTGAACGTTCAGCTGTACCGACAGGTAATCACGGTTATGTATGGTATGTTCTGACGGAGGTGGAAACGCGTCGGCTGGACGTGGCGTCTGCACAAATTCGACGTGTTTATATAGCCACCGACCGGTCTAAAATTGAGCATCATTGTGCGGTTACTGCTGGTCACGAAGCATCAGGCTTATCAAGCAGTGGCTCTACGAAGATGACACACACAACGCTTTGCACTGTTCTGCAGCTAGTGTCAAGCCGTCACCGGATTCCGTATAACGGGTTGGAATCAAATCCGTCTACAGACAGGAAAACACGCAGTATTGTATGGCGAGCTAGCAACTCTGCATTTGTGCTCGCCGTGTGGTAATGGAATGTGTGTACGCGCTTCTAGGGCAGCAGTGAGGCGACGCTTTCTCTGGTGTTGTGTATGGGCTCTCTTTGTCCCAGGCAGTATGTATTAAGTTGCTCCGGGAGGTGCGGAGATGAGAAATGGCTAGCAGGCGAAGCTGCTAGTTGGAGTCCGAGGCGCACTTACATGCATATGAGTTCACGTACATTTCTGGCTGTTTGTTATCACGCGGGCATAAGCATATATGAGTTTTTATTATGAGAAAGAGTGAGATGTTGCTTCGGTTTAGCGTTCCTGTCTTAATAATGAACACGTCGGCGGGGGACGTCAGGTGATGGTGTATGCATTTTGCAAGCTGGAGTCTGATATAAAACCTAGCGGTTAGCGTTAGGAGCACTGTGTTTGCAGATAGGTGTTAGAAGGCAACCGCGAGCTAGCAGCGACGTTTGCTAAACCTTTTGCAGATTAACGGGTCAATCATGTCGTGTATGATATAATGTGTACTGGGTGGAGTCAGAATAGCCGCAGACAGGTTGCGGCTGATGGGTCGACCAACTAAAGTGGCCGACGTAGTCATCACGCTTGCACAGCCGACGCGGATCTCCCTGTACATTTTTGTAGATACTGGATATTACAACAAGGGTGGGAACCTGTAGTGTAGACAGGTGTCTTCGGCTTGAAGGGACCGTTTGCGTTGACATGCAATTTGATAATTATTTGTGTTGAATGTAATCATCGCACAACACCCATATCCGTCCAACGTATTAGATGGAACCACATGGGTACCAGGGTGCACGCTATGTGCCTCCCCCAGACATGGAAATGTTCTATTCTCGTTTATTCCCCACCACGATGAAGTGGACTGCTTCGACCTGAAATCGATGCCAGGCTTGCGCTCCGTGTTGTGGCTCTGGTTGATGTTGACATCATCGGCGGATATTCACTTTGGTAGGATCGCGGAGAGCTAGCCGACCTGGATATGGGCTATGGAGTTTCTCTGGCAGCCGTTACGTTCTTAGGGTAGCGGATCCTTCCGATGCATCGCGTTTTGGTTCTGATGTCGCCAGCAAGTATGCGTGTAATTAGCAGACAGAATGGCTAAGATGCCGAGCGTGAATACCAAATACACGCTGAAGCACGCCAAGCATCTGAACAAGCGTATGGGTACTTTTACTTTTGCAGAGATTTGGGGGCACGAATGGATGTACGTGTACATGCATTACCTACGGTTTCCTGGATAAAATTTAAGACTACTTGAGCAATACTTGTCTTTGGAATCCACCGTGCAGTGGGGCTTCGGAGATACCATCAAAGTTTGCAATAAAGCGCTCGACGGTACAATTTACCGTACTTGTTTGTTGACGTGGTGTATATCCCTGCAAAACGTGGTAAAGAGCAGCAAATGCTACTCGTTATCTATGGTACGGGCTGTTCTGCTGGCAGGCAATTGCTGGCTGCGCGCTTAATCCGGATTAGTAGTCATGGAGCTTGCCCGAAAGGAACTAACAAGCCACTCTGTAGGTGATGCGTGACACAAAAGAATGCGTGAACCATACTGCAGTCGAGCGTCCCTGCTCTGAAGATTATCTAATGTTCGAAGTTGAAGCAGTTTTTCAACTTGTCGCTGATTTTGGGTTGTCCTTGAAATCCGGTCACTTCAACGTAGTGGTAGGTTGTCGACCTCAAGGGCGTGGTTCTACTGGAAGCCCTTATATTTTCGATTCACTGTGCCCTTCCAGGAATGTGGGACTTGATAAAGACGCCAAACGTATCCAGCTGCGACATCTACCTCCTAGTTTCAAGCATGGGCCCTATTCGTTTGCCCTAGTTTAAATCATGTTCGTCTGCACGTAGGTGTATACGCGTTCGCTGGCGGAAAGGTTGCGGACCATCATGTGTAACCATCGCGTAGCAATGCAGCTCGTGTAAATGCGCCTTGGGATGCAACCTGGCAAACCTATATCTGGCGTTTGGACTGCAAACCTTTTTCTGCCCAGTGTAGTATGCCCCCAGCAGCATACTCATATACGTGGTGCAGGTAAGAGGGTTTGACTACTGTCGTGTTTCAGGTTGTATGGGATCCGGCATGCATGTAAATGAAATATGTATTCGCGAGGATCTATGGCTATACATTATTAGAAGTGGGAGCTTGACGTACTTGGTTTGTGTCTTTTGTCGGTGTGTTATCGTTGCAATGCATTTGCCAGGCAAGAACCCGTAGTATACACAGTGAGAGTGAAGTGGCTAGGGAGCATAGTTGCAGGGCAATATCTGGTATGGCACCGGCAGCTTAGCGGGGGCTTGTGCATGGAGTCGCATTGGATTGTAGCCGGCCTACTTATGATTTAGGCGTTCTGTGCAGAATCGGAGAGAGGATGACCTTCCAAGGCCGACTAGGCAATTCACTGACACCGCGTATTGAGTACACTGTAGTGCGTGGCGTAGAGGTAGGGTCCGCCTTTAGAGTTATGCAGTTTTCGTACTTGCGCCTATTGCCTCAGCGTGCACAATCCTGCTTGCTCCACCGTTTCACGCGCATGCTGTTCTATCCAACACGGAGCCTCCCTCAGGTACACTCCTGTTCTTTCCAGCTCGTATGACAGCAGGGCTCTACGCCTTTGTGCTTGTGGGCACTATAAATCTGCGGTGTGTGAAGAAGCTCTACTTCGGCCTGCTTTAGGGCGAGGTAACTGGTGTGTAGGGCATGTGCGGACGATGATATATGCACTGGCGAAACAGAGCCTGACACCACAAACAATATCTTGACTAATGAGGCAGAATATTTGCACAGCGACACTTGGTACGAGGCATAAGCCACGACGCCGATATTTCTGTAAACCGCCATGGAGTGTCGGCAGCTAGCAGTCCCAATGACATAGGCATTCCGGGAGAATATATATATAGTAACCCGGGTCGCGGCCCAGGGACACAGCTACCCCACGGTTAGCGAATAGGAATGCTTCAACGAGTGGACGCGGGAACCGTAGATTAGTTGTGAACGCATTGGATAAGCAGGGAGCCACAGAACACAACGGCAGACTCATGCTTCTAGTATGTCGAAATCGCGTATACAGTTTTGGATTCGGAGCAGATGCAATGAACCCTTCATTATTTGTTGTTCGAGCTAGGCATCCTAAGGCAATATTCCGTAGACCTCCCACATACGGGGATCATGCACAAGGGAGGTAGGTTTTGGTCTGCATTCACCACAGGCCTGCAGTGAATCTTACATCTTGCCGTCTTGAAACTGTTTGATTCGTTTTAAACCTTCTATAAGGCGTGGTTTCCCACGCACACGACATGCAGCCACCCACATCTTGTCACAGTGTGTATATCGTTTGTTGTTGGGTCGTTTACCATGGTTGCAGTCAACTGCGTTTCCTAGCAAGCAAACGCGCAGCAGTTGGTGGAATGCTAGTGGACGCTCATGCACGAACGTCGTGTGGAATTGCAATTGCTGTGAGCCAACGAACGTCTGCTGACTGCTCTCTTACTACACGCGAGCCTGCGCGTGGCCAGTATTATTTCATTAGCAGCAGACACCAAACATGCTAGCTCTGCGTGGGTGCGCGCACTACTACACGCCAGCTTGTATGCGATCACGCACAAGTGTGATCACTCCAGGTGTATGGAGTTACATGAGGAAGGATCATTGGAGTTTGTTTGGAGTTTAAGGCGCTTTCCTCTTGCTTTTCCTTTGGTGGGGAGTTTCTGCGCAACAGTGTGTTGTTGCGAGACGGTATTGGTATTCCAAGCTAGTGGTTAGTTTGTGAAGCACTGCATGGGCTGAAGGACACATGGTAGATGCCTGCAACGGCTACACAGTCAGTTTTGCTAGACGTTTAGCTCTATTGAGAGACAAATGTGTTTAGCTAGCAATTGCTTGCAGAACAGGGAAGTAGCCATGGACGGCTGGCAGCAGTTGTTGATACCAACCCATGTTGAGCACAAATGTGAAAATAGTCAAGGCTCTCGCACGAAAGAAGGCAAGATGCATATTTCATTGAATATGTGTTGGGTAGAACAACCAGAGCAACACTCGTAGCAAAACCGAAGGCAGCGCTATTACGCCAGACGGGTGATTCTGGCTTTGGCCTATTGCGTATTCTGTTTGGTGTTCGGAGAAGATAAGATTTAACGAGCTGTCAGAGTTTGTGGTTCGAATTCGGCATCCAAAAACAAGGTGTTCGGGGATCTCCCATACAGGAACACTGAAGGTAGATCTCTGGTGTGCATGCACCTCATGCCGTGTGTACATATTGAGCATTTCTAGTTCGTTTTAAGCCTCCAATAAGACTTCGCATAACACGCAAACCACATGCAGCCTGCTATATCGTTTTGCAGTTGGTACATCGGTTGTGGCTGGCTCGGCTACCTTGGTTGCAATCGGCTTCGTTTGCCGGGAGGCGTATGCGCAGCAGTTGGCATTGAACTAGGAACATCCATGTGTGAAGTTCTCTGTGCTGGTGGAGTTCGTCTGAGCGTGTCAGGAGCGACGAGGTGCCGTAGCCTTCTCAGACGCTTCGCGTGGGTGTTGGTATTATCAGAAAGTATGCACATTGGTTGCGGTGGTCACGGGGGCGTATGATATTTAGAACGCTCAACCTTTGTGGATTGCGTAGCAACCCTGATGCACGCGATCCCCTCATCATCATCATCATCATCACCATCATCATCATCATCATAATCACCATCATCATCATCAATTCATCCTATGCTCATGGCTCTATGCACGCTTATGTTTCGGGTTGTCGGCGGGATGGCGTTGATCTATAAGCGAGGGCGTGCACATTCGGTGAGATGAAGATCTCAAATTAGAAGTAGTTTTGCTCTAGCAATGGCTGTTTTTAGCATATACCGAGACAGCATGCTTGGTTGCGTCAGCGTTTGTTTGCGATAGAGAGCTTGACATCACAAAATGTGTCAGCTGTGGTGCAGTATATTTGGAGAGCAATATGTGGTAGATGAGAGAGGCGACCAGTCGGTGATTTGTGCTAGACACTTGGCAGTATTTATGGATTGTCTGGGAAAGTAGTGTGGATAGTCTCATGGGATTTGTACGAAAGAACTTGGATTCGTTAGTTCATTTTCTAACTGTTGAATAACGCATAGGAAACCCCAGTCGGAATCAACCGCTTGCACTACAAGATCCCCGTTAGTTGGTGTGGTGCAATTGATGAATTTGTCAGTGTGACTGCTCAAAAGCTGATTTGCGTGTGTGCTAGTTATATCGACAGCGCAGGCGGTTCGCCCCATTCCTTCATATGCGGGGTGAAAATCCTTTTCGTGCTAAGCCAATGGGTGCTATGCACAGGAAGTATGCACGCAGTTTTGCTTACAATTGGCGAGATGCACACAGGTCAGCCGCAAGCATTGTAAAGCCATTAATAGACATACGGAAGCCACGTCTTTTGTGCGAGCCATTTGCCCACGTCCATCACATCGTGGAATGCTTGTGACAACCTCACCATCTCTGCGTTCAGACGCACACATGCCTGTACGCGACACCACGCAGTCGCTAGATCGACAGGAAATCAGTTTATTATTATAGCATCTACCTCTGATACTGATTAGAAGGGACTGCACCGACGCAACCACCTGCATCTGCAAGACATATCCTGCCAATAAGTGCAGTTCCTGCCGTTGGCAGTAACGCTGTTGCAATGAAGACATTGGCTGCATCACATGTGCCTCGTCTCAGCAAGTATGGGAGAAAGCTAAAGGACAGCCGAGGTAGCTGCCAAATGATAACAGCAGCTTCAAAAACGACCCTATGATTTGCTGAGGGCACGTTGTCTGACCGGATCCGTTGTTCTACTGGGATGGTGTGCTGGAGAAGTACGAAAACATGTACAGGCGCCTGCCCAATTTGACATGTATCATTAGAAGCGAAGCAAATGCAAAAGGGATGCAACATGGATGAATGGTCTCCGTTCAGCAGCACACGTTCAGACCCAACTCAGCGTGCGTCTTATGCGACTTTGCGGTCTGGACGACTGTTGTTCACGCTCGCGCTGGAGAGAGCACGCAGTCGAGTTGAGTGTACTTGTTGGAGCTGTTGAGTGCAAGTGGTTGATTGCCGAGTACGTATGGTGACAGCGTGTCTTCTTGGTTTCTTGCCAAACTCTGCTTTAAAGGAAGTACGGTTTTATAACAGCCAAAAGCAATATCCAGGGCCTTAAGAAAAACAATAGACAGTTCAGCGCAGACAAACCGGCTGCTAGTGGGTTAAAGAGTGTTCGGATAGTGCAGACGCTTCCAAAAAAACGAACCCGATATGTGCTCTTGCATGCATGCACCTGATCCACATCCCCTGAGTCCGTTGTGGTTGACGTGGATAACTGCCTTATGAATTGCATACTCACCACGTGCGCTCCTCTGCAGTTGTAGTTTCTCATTCCCTGTTCTGGTGCAAGACCGCGCCGTTTCCCGCAGAAAGTATGTACACAGACAGCTGACCACAAGTTCGATTCACCAGTGCGTAGGATAGCTTGGTGTGTTTTGGCTTTTCACTGAAGCTTGTCTTTGTATGGGTGGAGTCTTCGTATCACTGGAAAATAATAGTGTCATACAGGAGACGACCCTCCATTCTGAGCATGATCGTATTTTGCATTCTTTGCGTATCGCTAACACGCAACAGATAGCGACTCTAACGTTGGTTGTGTTCGGCGACAAATGCAGGGGGGACATTCTCTTTCATTCATATTGCTTGTCAATTTCCCGGTAGATGCGGTCATGTACGTTATCGAGGTCCCAGCAGTTCATACAAATCTGCAAAGACACACTGAGGAAGTGCCTTCTGCTGCATCTGTCGTGCGGCCCAGCTAGTACGTACATATAACAGTTGATCAGGCGAAAACGCATGCTCGTCAGGTGCACGGAATATCACAGCGTATTACGGGTATGCGGCTAGACGTTTAGTCGCTCCTTAGAACGGTATGTAACACCAACACATACGAGTAAAACGATTCGCGAAAGAGTCCGCGCTCATGCGCCTGTGTACCTGTCTCTCTCCGCAGGAACGTTTTGGGGCTGTGATGTGATTTATCACAGACAAAACTTCAGAAACAGGCCACGTCATTGCGCGCCAAGGAACATGGGGGAGACCCGAGGTTCTCCGAGGTTTCTTGGTTGACTTTTATGCTTCGGCCATACATTGATTGATGCTTCTCAGTCGCAAATATACACACGTAATACACTAACGCCTGCACCCGCTGCAGCGGCTTGCCATGTTTTGTCTAGATAGTATGTTCACAGTCTAGCCCCGAATTGTGCAAGCGCAAATCAGTTTTTCTCGACTGGTAGAAAGCCGCCAAGGTATTGAGGATACCCGCCGAGTTCTGTTGTCTGTGAGGGACGTTTGTGTAACAGGCACCAATACGAGTCAAGACCACGCCGATCTGTCTGCGTATTCGTTGGGAAGGTTTGGGGATGATGTAAACACTTCATCATAGAACCATCTTTAGACGTGCTCGCAGTGGTGAAAAGCGCGGGGAGGAAGATGACTGACTTGTGTTTCTCCGAGGTTTCGTGGTTGACGTGTATGTTTCGGCAACCCAATGATTGATGTTTTGCACTCGACAATCTATACACGTAATGCATAAACGCCTGTACCTACTGCATCCGCTTGTGCTCCTTTCCCCAGCAAGTATGTACACTGTCTAGCCCCAGACTGCGCAAATGCAAATGCGTCGTACATTACTGCATGGAAAACCACCTAGCTCTGCAGCATAATGGACATCAGCGGAGGTCTGAGGTTTGTAGAAGGTTTTCTAAGAGGTAGCACGGCGTGTGCCAAACCACCGGTAGAACCAGTGTTCAAACAGTGCCTGTTTCTACCCGATCTGCCTCATATATCAGTCTCTATAATTGCTGTCAACGGCAACAAGCGCGTTGAGAACCATTGTCGTGCCCCACGGTTATTGACGGATTCCCGGTTGGCGTGTATGTCCCGGCTCTCCAATGATTCATTCCACCCTGCAGATACAGTATATCTAGACACGCGTGTAGGAGGTACCAATACGAGTCAAGGCGAGGCACTAGACCTTCTGCGTTTAGGTGGCTGAATGCGTGTGTTTACCCGTTGGGACGGTTTCGGGATACTGTCGAAACTTAATCCTGGAACGACCTCCAGAAATGATGGGAATGGGGGTCATCGAGGGGGAGGAATATGGAGTGGACTCCTGTTTCTTGAGGGCTGCTTGTTTGGGGCATATGCTTCGTCTATCCAAATATTCATGCTTTGCAATCTCCTATGTGCAGGCGTAATGCATTAACGCCGTCATGCGTTGAAGCCGCGGGCGCTGGTTTCCCCAGCAAGTACGTACACAGTCTAATTGACAATTCAAACATGCTTTGCAGCCTCCAACGCGGTCGTCGATTCAGTTGGAGGCTGCTTAGGGATAGCGTGCTATGGATACCCGCCGAGTTCTGTGTTTCTGGGGGACGCCGTTTCAACAGGTAGCAATACGAGGCACGGCGAAGCGCGAAGCCTTGTGTTTTTCGGTGGTTGAATGCATGCAGTTATCTGTTGGGAGGGTTTGGGGATGCTGTCAGCACTTCATCATAGAACGATCGCTAGAAATGCTGGCGACGGCAATAGGCGCAGGGAGGGAAGTGAACATTTCCAGCGTTTATGGACGGCTTCTCGGTCGACGCGTATGTTTCGGCTATTCAGTGATTAATGCTTTGCAAGCGCCAATCTGCAGGCGTCATGCATTAACGCCTTCACCTGTTGCAGCCGCGTTTGCTGTTTTCCCCAGCAAGTATGCACACACGCGACCCGACAACTGGGAAGTGCAAATGCATTGTCGCGAATTGCACGAACGGCTGCGGAGTGATTGCAGCTGCCAGACTGCAGACCTAATTCATCGATGCCTTCAACAGTGTGCGCTGTGTTCTCCAGCAAGTATGTACACCGTCAACCAGAAAACTGTGCAAGTGCATATTCACGGTTCTCGGCTATCCCTTCTCGGGAACCCAGAGAAGGGATACCATATTATGTATATTCTCCGGGTTTTGGGGTGTGTAGGAAACGCTTTTGTAACATGTAGAAGTACGAGTCGTGTACGCGAGAACCAGTGTGCGTTCGTGCGTCTCCGTGCTTGTCTCTATCCGCTGGAATGATGTGGACATAATGCTGACTCTGCACCATATATCGATCTCTACAAGGGCTGGTGACGGCAATAAGAGAGCGGCGCAACATGCACGTAACCCATGGTATTCTAAAGGCCTGCTGGTTGAGGCGTATGCTTTGGCTATTCATTGATTCATGCTTTGGAATCGCCATAGTTTCATCCGCTGCAGCGGCGTGCGTTGCGTTCCCCAGGAAGTCTGTACACAGTCTAATAGACAATTGCACAACTGCAAATGCGTTGCTCCCGGCTGCGTGGAATGCCGCCAAGGTACAGCTTGTAATGTATATCCGCCGACTGCTGGTGTTTGTACGAGAAGCTTTTAAAGCAGATTTTACTATGAGCAAAGCGCGTGAGCAAGAACTTCTGCGCTTCGGTGACTTAGTGCATGCTCTTACCCGTTGTTAGGCTTTTGGATGTTGTCATGACTTCATCGTAGAACCACCCCTACTAGTGCTTGCATTGAGGGTCAGCACGTGCAGCAGCATGGACGTGTCCCGTATCTTTCCGTATCTTAGACGGTTTCTTGGATGACGTGCGTGGTTTGTCTAGCCAGTGACTGATGCTTCTCAATTGCCAATCTGCACATGTGATGCATTGACGCCTGCACCCGTTGGAACCGCTTCCCGTGCTTTCTCTAGCCAGTATGCACACAGTCTAACCCCGCATTGCTCAAGTGTAAATGCGTTTTCGCCATGTGCGGTGGAAAGCCTCAAACGGCTATGGTGGGCGTTCTCAGGAATGGGTAGGAGAAGGCTATGTAACCTGCACCAATGTTCATCCAGACCGTGCGCAATACCTTCCGCATGGATGTTCCGATGCCTCGTGCTGGTCTCCTGGATGTTGCCAATATTTCGGCTGTCCCCAATGACTAATGCTCCTTAGTCTCCAAAATACGCACGCATTGCACCTATGCCTTCATCCCTTGCACACGCTTGCGATGTCGCCCCAGAAAGTATGTACAGCGTCCAACAGACAATTGCGCAAACGCGTATGCGTTTACCCCGACTTCGTCGAGAGCAGCCTGTTATGGATGCCCGCTGAGCTCTGGGGGTTGTAAGAGAAACGTTTATAAGAGGTAGCATTACGTGTCACGGCGAAGAGCGAAACCATCAGTGTTTCGGTAGTTGAGTGCGTGTCCTTGTCCGCTGCTAAGGTTTCGGGATACTGTCAGCACTTCATCATAGAATGATCGTCAGAAATGCTGGCGACAGCAATAGGCGCGGGGAGGGAAATGGACATTTCCATCGTTTCTGGACAGCTTCGCGGTCGACGCGTATGTTTCGGTTATTCAATGATTCATGCTTTGCAGTCGCTAATCTGCCGACGTAATGCACTAACGCATCCACCCGTTGCAGCCACATGAGCTGTTTTCCCCAGCAAGTATGTACAGAGTATAACAGACAATTGCGGAAGTGCAAATGCGTTGACCTTGACTGCGTTGAAGGCTGCGGAAGGATAGCGTGCTATGGTTACCCGCGGAGCTCTGGGGTTTGTAGGAAAGGCGTTTGTACCAGCTAGCAATACGAGGCACGGCGACGCGGGGTGCCTTCTGCGTTTGGGTGGTTGAGTGCGTGCCAATAACTATTGTGAACGTTTCGGGATGCTTTCAGCACTTCATCATAGAACGATCGTCAGAAATGCTGGCGACAGCAATAGGCGCGGGGAGGGAAATGGACATTTCCATCGTTTCTGGACAGCTTCGCGGTCGACGCGTATGTTTCGGTTATTCAATGATTCATGCTTTGCAGTCGCTAATCTGCCGACGTAATGCACTAACGCATCCACCCGTTGCAGCCACGTGAGCTGTTTTCCTCAGGAAGTATGTACAGTGTATAACAGACAATTGCTGAAGTGCAAATGCGTTGACCTCGACTGCGTTGAAGGCTGCGGAAGGATAGCGTGCTATGGTTACCCGCGGAGCTCTGGGGTTTGCAGGAAAGGCGTTTGTACCAGCTAGCAATACGAGGCACGACGACGCGGGGAACCGTCTGCGTTTGGGTGGTTGAGTGCGTGCCAATAACTGTTGGGAAGGTTTCGGGATGCTGTCAGCACTTCATCATAGAACGATCGTCAGAAATGCTGGCGACAGCAATAGGCGCGGGAAGGAAAATTGTCGTTTTGCGTGCTTCTCAAAGGTTCCCGCTTTCACCAGGATGTTTAGGCAATGCAATAGTTAATGGACCGCAATTACAATTGAACGTAATGTGCATGCATTAAGCCTCTTCAGACGTAATGCATTTACTGCTTCATCGGTTACCACTGCGTGAGCTGTTTTCCTCAGGAAGTGTGTACACCGTCGGACTATAAATTTAGCAACTGTGAGTGTGAGGTCAAGTGGTTGAACGGATGTAAACGAAGTAATCTGCTGTTGTGTAAGTGTGTGCCTGTCCCTCTCTGTAGGAAGGTTTCTTGGATACTCTCAATGCTTCATCATATCACCAACTTGGACTGCTCGTGTTGGGAAAAAGTGGGGGGATACATAGTGATGAACCTTCATTCGTTTTACCCACTTTGGGTTTTGCAGGATGTATGGACACAATCTAACCTACATTTGATCATGCTTAGACGTTTTGTTGCGAACTGCGTGGAATGATATAGCGTGTCATGCATCCACACAACCCTGGTTTTTGTGAGAGACATTCGTAGCAACTAGGAGTTTGGACCACAGTTATGCGAGAAGCAGCCTGCCCTTCCGTGCTTGAATACCTGTCCCGAATCTTTCGAACGTACTGCCGACATTTCAGCAAAGCCGGGTCCGCACATTGCTGTGGCGGCCATACGTGAGAGGTGCCAAGTGGATGTCATATACGGGATGGTTGCCCTGCACGCTGGAGTTGTCCTACGGGCAGGAACCGCACCAGCGCACCTACAAAGCAGTATAATAATGCCTTATTTCGTTGCAGCCGTTGGAGGTTGGGCCTAGGCAGTATGTTCACCATGTGGCGGAGAGTTGTAGAGGGCCAGAAACGCCTTCAGCCAGCAATGGCATCAACGCCTGGGTGAACTATTGAGGGCATCCATCTGGGGATTGGAGCGCTATTAGCCGTACGTGTTGTTGTGCCATAGGATATATGCATGCACGGACGCCTGATAACATAAACGTGCACTATTTAACGAAACAGATATGCGTACCTGCAAGAGCAGGCAGGAGTAGTCAACTGACGAATGCTCACGTTCTTGGAATCCATTTAAACGCGGTATTACGGTGCTTCGATATACAGTTTGGGGCCAAAGACTTCGGCTAATATCCGTTGGTGCCAATGAGTTGAGGAACATCTGGCAATGCTGGAATAGCGGCACGTCGTTCCGACCTGGGTGCCGTTGTGTGAATTGGAGGATTGGTGTACTCAGGTACGATTGTAGTATCTCGGTGAGACTACTCTGTCTGTGAGGGCGGTAGGGTTGAAGATACCTGCTGGCTGATATTCGGTTGAGTACTGTTCCTCATGAGCGCCGCCGTTCGGGAAACCGTTGACTGTCCTATGCTTGCTCCTCCTTTACGGTCCTTTCAGAGTTTTGGGAAATATCTAACAGTTTATAAGGGAACGGGCTGTACACATGTGTTATCATGCTTCTATCGGAGATAGGTGGGTCGAGGACCATGAGCTCCACCCATATGCTTAAGCGGCTTTCTTCTTGGTGTGCAAGCGTCAGTTTTGCAACGCGATAGAATATCGCCTTCTTACCTGCGAATGCAATGTGGCAATGCCCGCCTTCGCTGCTACACCTGGCTGGCACAGCTTGTACGTACACCGTCTAACGAGTGGTTGCTGATATGCGCAGAATGCGGCAGCCAATACTGTGAGGTGAGGCTGTAGAACGTGCCGATAGCACGCACCGTTTCCGAGGCTCATGCTGACGTGAGTGCAGTGTGACCACAGGTACGGCTGTTTGTTTAAATGCACAGTAAATAGAGCAATTCCCTCCTTGCGTTTGTTGATGCAAAACCACCAGAAGAAGAGAGGAAACTGTTCCATTCTCCGGTATAAGTGGGGAGGGTTGATGCGTTACTTTTATCCATTTTGCGCAATAGAGTGTGATATCATACTCTAGTGCACAGATTGCCTCAGCAAGTACCTGCCATGTACAGCGTAAGTTAAGAGTGACGGCCGTGAGCCCTTGCCGGATAGGACGGGCGCTGCGTGACGTGCGGGTGGCAGTGAGGTCTAAAACAACGGTGTATTCGGAGACGGGTAATCGACGAGCCTAGTAGATGCATCTGCGATGTGCATGTGGGTGGTAGTTATCGACTGAACGCTTTGCTGTTCGCCTAAATGCCGTTGGTGGTTATGCCTCTGCGATTCTGTTTACTTCCCTCCTCCCTGCAGTTGCCTAGCTGCACATATGTTGGACATTCTCATTCGTGTGCTAGTTTCCTACACGTGCATCGGCTTTTCCACACCTCAAAAGAATTTCGCAAGAGACGGGAATTTCAGGACAGAGCACTGTAAACGGAAGCGTAGGGCAGCTAGGTGCTTCTTGCCGCCTTTGCTAATCAGATTGGATGTATCGTCCATTGCATATAGCGTACCTGCACACAGGTTGAAGGAGTTCATGTCAAATTGCTTTTGTGTAAGCTGCGTATACATACATGTATGCATGAGGTGTGCCTATGCAATGTGCCGTTGCAATCCTGTATTAAGAGGTCCAGAAAGTATGAACAAGGAGCGTTCCGACTGTAGTGGAGCTGGTGGAGGGCGACTGTGAAAACGTCTGAGACAGTGCATCTGGCCGAAAAGTGTGTTGTACGCGAATGCCGTAAATCGTGAGTTGATTCTCGGTGTAAGGCAAAAATAGCTGTGTTCGAATATACCTGCGTTTGTGAATGAAACGTTCACTGGCCGGAGCTTCGAGACGGCTGTCACTTTGGCACTTCATTTCTGCGCCAGGGGTTCTGCTGTGAAGCGCTTGAATGTGCATTTACAGCGAATAAAATTGAAGGAATCGACGGCCGTGGTACAGATGGGCTTTCGTGATGGCGCAGGAAGGGCTCGGGACTTTGCAGCTTTTAGAGCGATGCGGGTGTCGTAGAGCAAGCACAGTATACCACAATATTATAGTGTCCAAAATCGGACGGCAAGCAGGTTTCTTCGTGGGCACGCAATCACGAGCAATGAATCAACTGCTTGCTCTAACGTGCCCTTACGGCGTATTACAGTTTTGATGTTTGTGTGCCCTCCAGCAGGACAAGATGTCGAAATTTGGCATAGTGCAAGAATGCGCATCCACTTGCAGTTGGCGTCAGGCATTCGCTTGCTTTGATTGCCTCGGTTTTAGTCATAACTGTCTGCCGCCTCGACCATCCGCAGTATTTGCTGGAGAGCTATCGGGCTTGCATGCGCCAGCCTGGTGCAGCAGTGCAGCTTGTCTGCACTAGCGTAGGCCTGGGCAGTGTTATTCGCCTATCGTTGTGTTTTTGTAAATATGCAATCAGGAGCAAGTTAAAGACACCTGCGCGGCTTTTGGTACTGCCACGTTTCAGCTTGTATGATTGGAACAATAGGTGGAATCATACACATTCGAAAGGAGAACTCGTGTTTGTCTAGTACGATTTTGGTAACTGGTGCGGCGGGGTTTTCGCTCTGCGAGAAAAGCTTTTCCCACGAATATTGGCATAGAGCAATGGACAGCGTATGCCTGAGTTGCTGAGGACGCATATCACTGTAATACCAGATGAGCAGCGAATATGTGTGCGCTTTTTCGACTATGCAACACTGTGGACGAACCTCCGGCGATATATCATGATCCCTGCTGTGTGGTGACATTGAATGGCTGAGCAACACGAATTGTGTCAAACCTGATCGCTCTCTCACGAATGGACCAGAAACCTGGGGACGATTCTCGAGCTGTTGGACAACGCAGCATCTAGTGGCTACGCTGGTACAGAAGCATATGTCTACTGCTGGCGACAGGTGATAGGCATGCTCTTGACTCGCGCGCCCCGATACAAATCAGTTACGTCTACGAGTTGGAGAATCTGCAGTGGTGAGCGGAGAGGTATAGACTGTACCTGTTTGAAGGGCGCGTGGCTATGCACTTTGTGCGCCCTAGTAGACGGCTGCGATGAGGTGTAAAGCCCAAGCGCATCACATCTAATTGTTTCCCTCCCAGCAAGTATGCATAAAATTACCAACCAGGGTTTAGTATCGTTATTCAGAAGCTAGAACAGCCCGTAGTAGCCCCGCAGACAAATGGGGAACACCGTCGTCCCAGCACTGGAGTGGGTACCCAAGCGATTTGGGTACGCTGATAAAAGGCATAGTTGCATATTTGCATGAGCGCACTTTGATGAATTCGTAGTGTGAGAAGCTTAGTCAGGTGGTCTCGGTTGAACTGCGGTCTACGCCGGCATGCACTGGAGCTGGGCGAGTCGACTCCAGGACGTGCATTGCCAGAGAAAATCCGGATTTTTCAGAGATTGTCTCTAAATTAGGGTGGCATCGTTTGTAGAGCGCGATAAATAGTAAGGGGAGGTACCGAACACAAGTTGATATGTGTTGAACGTCTGCTTGTTTCCGATACCCGGACCGGTGATGCATGATTGTAACTGATTTACGCAGGAGGGGGATGATGACCAAATATTGTGAAAGGCTGGGGTTGTGGCCAACACAAATTGAAGTGGCACACATGGTATTTCCCAGATGCACTGTGAATGAGCTACAGCACCATCGAGTAACAAAGGCGATGACGAACTTCAAGTGAAGGCGATTCTGTTTGGTTGTGCGGAATTAGTAGAGCTGTCTTCTCGTTCGTGGATCACGACCAACTTCCGCATATGGCACTGCTTGCAGTTTGAGCTCTGTACCTTAAAGCCCCAGCTTTATTGCACTTCAGGGCAGCACGGAAATGTGCATGCGCTTCACAGTTCTCACATGAGCGGTGATTATAGCACGCCTTCGACGTTGCATCTGCTGTCTTCCTGCAACAGCGGACTACTCGCCAAGAATGCCTTCGCCAGAAGCCTCCATCATATCAAAGCTCGAGCTTGGCTCGCACTTAGTTCGCCTTGCCCGCGGCTACTGCTGTATACCTGCTGAAGGGGGTATTTGCAGTGTTTTGTGAAGAGCTAGCCGACGCCTCTGCGCGTGTACGGTAGGGCAATGACGTTCGTGCGCGGGCGTAGACGCCTACGAGGCGGCGCAGTTTTGTTTGGCATGGCGGTTGCGCTTTGGTGTGGCCGGCGCATATGCATTTAGCAGCTTATACATTTACCGGGATCCCGCATTGGCACTGGTGCCTGTCAGAGAGTACGAGCAACCTGGCGTGGGCATCTATGTTTATGCATATTCACTTAATTGACGTGCTTTGAAGAAACAGCTACACGTGCTCCTGCAGTCGTGGATTTCTCGTTATTGCTTTCCACATGATGCCAGGCCGGCACTTCGTTGGCCTGCCGTAGTTCGAGTCATAGTTAGAGGCTGCTAGCGGTACGCTGACATTTTCGAGGAGACCTTTCGGTCCTAGAGGTGCGAGCCTAGCGTGGTTATACAATTTGTATTGAAGGAAATAAAGCGGAGGTGCGGTGTCACCCTCTGTGGAGTCGCGATTGCGAGCTGCCGTCGCTGGCACGCATGGCCCTTGGAGCAAGCTCACCTACTTGGTGCGGAGATTATGACTGTTATCGACAAGGTTGTATGGCCCCATGCATCCAAGAATATGCTCGCGCATGCGCAGACGTATGGCATGGCAGTCTACGAAGCGCTGGATGGCTTTTCTTTATAGGCGGTTTTATTTTGGTGTGCCCGGGGACAGGGTGCTGCCGCTTTGCGCAGTGCTGCACGCTACCCAGGTTTGCCCCCTGCAAGGGAGCGATTTTCTTTGGTATTTGCCCTGTTACGTATTCTTCCAGCAAGAGGGACGCAGCACGCACCACCTTCGCAGGATTGCAACCTTTCGCAGGTTGTGTTAGGCCTGCACTTGATTCGCCTGCCCTGCCGTTGCCATTCAGCTTGTACGAGAATGCAGGGGTGGACCTCTATGTTTTTTCTTGCTTTTCTATGCTTTTGCAATGCGACCACGAAACAGCTACACGTGCTCCCTCAGTCGTGGATTTCGCGTCATTGCACTTGATTCACCTGCCGTAGTTCGAATCACATATATGGGCTGCTAAACGCACTCAATGGATTTCGAGGAGACCTTTCCGTATTAGAGGTGCAAGCGCCGTGTAAAATTTGTCCTGAAGGAAATAAGGCGGAGGTGTGGTGCCACCCTCTGTGGAGCCGCGATTGCGGGCTGTCCTTGTTGGCAAGTATGCCTCTTGGAGCAGGCTCACCTACTTGGCGCGGGGATTATGACTCTTATGGACAAGCTGGTATGATCATAAGCATCCACATGTATGCGGCTTCATGCGCAGACCTATGGCATGGCAGTTTGTGAAGCGCTAGACAGCTTTTCTCTGGAGGCACTTTTATTTTGGTGTTGGCGGGGGCGGCGTTCTGCCCCTCTGCGCTGTAATTTTGCAAGGCAACGTCCGACATCACACACCTTCTCAGGGTACAGATGGGTCAGTGCATGTGTGCCATTACACGCGTTAGGGACGGGCGCCACGTATGGGGTGGTGAATATTTGCAAGCCTCTTTGAGGCTCCAGCTGAGGCTCCGTGGTGCTACTTGCTGTCTTCGCCAGCGAGTACGCGCATACATAGCAACCAGATTTATGTATGCGCAGCGATAGACAATCTCTACAATACGCATCATGTGGGTCTGAGATGGCTGCAGTCGTCAGGCAGACACATACGCGAATAAGCCTCGTTAGAGCCTGATGGTGTTGGGGAACAGAAAAAGTGCGAGCTTGTTTTCCTTAACACTGATACCCTTTCGTATTAAAGTGGAGGGTGCTGTCGTACTTCCATTAGTGTCTCAGAGGTTATCTGACACAGCTGGTGGTCTGAGAATTGACGAATCAGTGTATGTGCAAAGTGCTAAGAGGTAGAAGGCAGAAACGATTGTATCGATTCGTTTTGAACGACTAGCAGAATCGGTGGCCAGACCGGGGGTGCATGCTTACTGCAAGGAGAGTGGACAACGAAGTGGCAGTTGCTGGGAACGACGCGACAAACAAATATTGTGCACATGCAAATGGCGTTTATGCGGACGAAGGTAGCACTCATGATTCATATTCAACATGATGGGTAACAACGAATGAAGATAAACAACTGTTGCAAGTGGTTGTACCTGAATCGGCGACAATAGTTAGGCTATATTGAATCCTGGGCGGGTGCAACTGCGTATTAATTAGTAATGTTCTCCGTGATACAGGTGTGTAAAGGCTCATGCCAAATGTCCCCAAATAAATGGGCACTCTGTATAGTAGCCCATTATCTCCTGAGATGGCTTGCCGTGTACAGGAGGTATGCGCATAGTTTGACAGAAAGTTGGGAAAAAGCTAAGCGGACTGGGGCACACCCCGTTGGGCAGCCACTGTGAGGCATGCTGCGGCCACGCTGCGTGAAACCTAACGCGCGATGAGTGAAAGGCGGTGGGACACATGCGCACAGATGGTAATGTCTTTGTCGAATATATAACTCACATTCGCCAATACGCAAAGGTACAACGTTCCTCTGACACGGCGGGTAGTTGGTCAGGTCCATTTGGCCTGAAACAGAGGTGCGTTCAGGTACTGGACCGACGTTAGCCCCACGGCTGCAGTATAGTAGCATTCTCAAAACGTTCCCGCGCACCATGAAGTACTCGTGAGTGCATACCGTGGCGGCCGCCATGGATAAAAGTTCTTATATCCAGTTAAGAGCAATTAGCATGCTTCACTCTGACACGCGGAAGAGTTCTGCTTCTGGCTGCAAACCCTGTATCTCAGGTACAAATATTCTCCTGAACGGTGACTTCAACGATCCAATGCGTTATGCATATATCCTGCTCATCGTGCATCAGACGCTCTGCCCCTCTTGCTAGCCTGTCGAAAACGAATTCCGGTATAGACGATACTCAGTTGCTTGAGCGGTAGCTAACCTTGAATGTAGGGGGACAACAAGATTTTTGCGGCCCCACGTATGCGCCCACACGACGTTTGGCAAGCTACTGTGCGTAATTAGCGTGAAGGACTCTTCCGTTCAACTGGGTGCTCTTTGGCCTAGATGGTATGCGGGGTCCTTGCGCAGAGGGATTGCTCAGAGCTGTACAAACACCGCTTGTGAGGTATTCCGAGGGCGTATTCGAATGTTATAACAGTTGCAGTTGCTACACTATTTGCCATAAGGTTGGAATCCCATAGAACTGTGTCTTGAGCAAACAAAGCCCGGACTCCGGCAGGAAATCTGACGTAGCGGTGTACGTGAGCTGTACACATATCTGAGAGTGTGGCACAGACGAAAATGCAGTTCACAGAGTGCATCCCACACTACAGCTGCAGTGCACCCGGTGAGGTCAATTTCCAAAGTACTGTTCAAAACGTGTACTGCGCTGCAACATGATGGATGATTGTGTTACGCAGTGTCTTTGGGGCGCCATCCAGCCAACCAGCGCAGGAACCCCGTATGGTCCGTCTCGAGGCCCGCTCTCGCGTGGCGTCCCCAAGACACCTCAACCTCGATTTACGTCCGTTTCGCAGCGCATAATCCCGGCTGCGTAACTGGGCGGTTAGAATCCGTCACCATGCTCGGTTGTGGGTTAACAACAATTGCAGAAGTTACCGTAGTTGTTTCCCCAATTTGCGGTACTTGCCGTAGGCTCAGGAAGTATGTACCCAGCCCAAAGCACAGTTGAGAAGGTGCACAGAATTCAGGAGTTAACATTGTGGGCATCGACGCATCGACTCAGACAGACGGAACACGTACATGAGCTAGGAGCTGCGGCTCGCCTATTTGGTGTCGTAAGCGAACTTGCAGCTCACGTGACAGTCTTGTAACACGTGAACGCTTGCCTTCAGAAGGACAGGAAATGCGCCCAAGCTCTAATCTACAGATTCAATTTGGCAACTCATTTCTGCGTCGCACTTGTCGTCTGTACTGCCAAGCAAGTATGCTCGCGGTGTAACCGATAGGTGATGAGAAGCTTACTCAAAGGCAGGAGCAGCAGCTGTGAGATACTTGCCGTCAGCATGACGTACCGGTGTAGCTCCCGATGCTGCCGTATGCGTCTGCTGTGAGGCGGTATTCATTGTGCATGCGATTATAATCGCAGTTTGAATGCACGTATTGTGGGGTGGAGTATGCCAAACTGCTTGCCTTGAAATTGGGTTCACTTCGTTGATATTGTAATGCATTTTCGCCGGCCACAGGTGGCTAG
The DNA here is from genome assembly GCA_904066255.1 of Eimeria sp. OTU-X. Lineage (NCBI taxonomy): Eukaryota > Apicomplexa > Conoidasida > Eucoccidiorida > Eimeriidae > Eimeria > Eimeria sp. OTU-X. The sequence continues at coordinate 18,725 of CAJFCX010000065.1, read as the reverse complement.
CTATCGTCTCTCGTGTTTGGCATGGCCACTCTATGATCGCAGCACCGCAGAACGGAGACCCCTTTACTTCGTGTTATGCTAGCACGAAGGTTTATCGGTGCTCTGAGGATTCCTTTGCTTCCCATTGGCCTCTCAAAAGCATGTCAGGTTGGGATGGTACTTCTTGGGGCAGGATTGTCCTGGGTTGTGCATCAGTTTCCCGTGGCGCTTTGATGATAATGGAATCCTACACACTGCTTGCAAGTGGTGGAATTGTGGCCAGTAGGACGGGCGGCCTTATGTACCGCTGTAGGGTGGGATGAGAAGGTCGTGAAGCCGTTGCAGATCTGGGGTGAGGCCAAAAGCAAACCGAGTAGCGCTTAGGGCAGCTTGAATGCCACAGGATATTTTCGGCAGCGGGCACTCCAGGATTTGCCACTGGCTTATAGGAACCCGTCAACAAGCTTGGTTGTCGACTAAATGCAGTTGAAGGAGTTACCATAGATGTTTGCTCAAGTTTCCATTCTCTTTAGGCGGTTCAGCAAGTAGGTACCCAGTTGAAGGCACAGTTGAGAAGGTGCACAGAATTTAGGAGTGAGCATTGTGCGCATGAACCCTTAGACATACTCAAGGCATGGATGTGCTGAGAGTAGCGGTTCGCCTACATGCTGTCGTGCGCCTTCTGACAACTCAGGCGACAGTTGTCCCGCTGACGGACACGAGTCCATAGTGTCCTTAGGGACAAACAGGCAGAACCAGGTAGGAACGCCCTCAGCATGGCAGTGCCGCTCGTGGACTTTCATGTAGAGTTAGGCATAGTATCATACACTTTATCCGCTCATATCCAATGTCGCAACGCTTTTCTACGTCGCACTTGTTGACTGTACTACCCAGAAAGTATGCACACACACAGTGTAACCTTCACTTGTTGTCGTTAGCAATTAATGCGTGGAGAGCATGGACTTGACTCCTATCCGTTGGTGGTGGGACCGTCGGCGTACATGTTTCCTTAGTTGAGTGTGAAGGTATATTACTCGCTCCTCTACAGACGGAATATGGCAACGCCTTTCTGGGATGCACATTCCTGCCTAATGTCGCTGATAGTATGGATGCAGTGCTGCCGATATGTGATGAGATGCGCAGTCAAAAGCGGGAGCAGCAGCTGTGAGGTGCATGCTCTCAGCAAGCTTCACATTTGCTACCCCCGTTGCTGCCTTATGCTTCTCTTCTATGGTGCTATTCAATGAGCATGCGACTGTGACCTCAGTTTGAAAGCACCCGTGGATGGTTCCGTATCTCGGAGCTGATGCACACATTGATTTCGTTGCGTACGACATCCGTCGAAAGGGCATCCAGGCAAAACTACGGTGTCGGTGTGCGGTACTGCATGGCATTTTTTCAGAAGGTATGGACGACCGGCTGCGTGGGGATCTATTCGTACTGTTAGTATGCATGACGTGAGCAGTCTGGAACACTTCTTCATGCTTTCATCTTCATGAGCATGGGGACGACATCTGCGGAGGCCGTAACAAGGCGCATTAACAGTCTTTGGTGTTTAGCAGCAGGTTAACTGTACCACAAAGGTGTTTGCTAGCAGCGGTGCCGTGCTGCAACATCATGCCCCATACGTAGTTGGTTCCAGTTGTTTTGTAAGCTTGAAACAGACACATTCAGTTATCCACCTGAATATGCCAAGGGAAGCAGTGCCGGTTGCCCCTGTACGGACAGTGGTTTCTCTAGAACCTACTCAATTGCACCCCTGGGGCACCAAAATATCCTTGCCATGCAAATCTTATACCGCAACAGCTATTGGGAAACGCACGTCTAGGACATTGTGCATCATGGAATAGTCCTGCCGACAGACCGTGTTTGCTTCTGTGCCGATGGCTAGAGCAAGACACAGACCTTCTAGCGTTAACGTACACACAAAAAATGCAGCCAAATAGAAGCGCAGCCCTGAGAGCCAACCGCGACGGAGCGCACACAGTCAAGCAGATGAATCCTCAATTAATTATTTTTGCAAATAGGCATATGAACATTTTGACAGAGCTATCCGATGAAGAGAAATACAGAAGCAGAATTATTAAGGTAGACAAAAAAATAAACGCGAATGAAAGGGCAGATAGAACAGGCATTTGAGTAGATACACAGGGCAAGAGGCATATCGACTCGCCAATAGCGTTGCGTACACGTAGAGGGACAGATTCGCCTAGCTTGTGGGCCTACTCCTACCGAAGCAGTTAGCATGGCAAGAACCACAGAGCCTGGTGGGTAGGTAAACCTCCTAGGAGATTAGGTGAGACCTAGGAGGCCGTCAGGAGGGAATGCATGAACTGTTTATGGCTTGCAGACAGAGAAATAAACGAACAGGTGATGCTAGGCAGACACCAAGAAGGCGCAGAAAGGATGTTTGGCACTTGGATGTCGATGTGGTGTTCCACAGAAGGTGGGTGTCATGTATGTCTGCCTACACACGTAGTTTGAGCCTTGTTCAGCTTGTAGAGCTTACCTCGACACCTATAGATGTGCGGGAAATCTTTTGGATTTGGAAGCATATGGCGCATTCGCGGTTCTCGTTCTGATTCAGAAGGTGTGTGGTTTGTCGGGACGCAAATGGCGCGGCCTGCCGTACCGTGTATAGACACACCGGTGGTTGACCTGCTTCCGTGATTTGCTGCCCTTATCATCACGCAACTCGTCGAGAGTCGTACACAGATATCGACGTGCTTAGCCCGTGTTGGTAGGCTCCAGACATGTCGGGTTGCACTAGGCGTGTTCACGGTGGGCACAGCTGGGTCGGGCTGGGTGTGCAATTCGTTGCATGTTTTAATACCAGACCAGTGGAGTGGTGAAGGATATCCGAGGATAGAGACGATGTGCATTTCCGGTGCATTGTGTATGTTCGTGGATGTGGCGTTCCAAAGAAAGTACGAATAATGTTCCCTGTTGTCAGTCCATACATATTGCTGCGTTCAGCTGGCTTCTCATTGTGCAGCATATTTATGTATTGGGCCAATTACATATTGGGCCTCTTTAGAGAGAAATAGAAGGTGACTAAACGGTGAGTGTTGTGCTCCAGGAGGGGTGCTTCGCAGACTCGAGGTGGAGATATTTGTCTGCTAAGTGCAGCCTATAAGAAGCATAGCCAAGCATGTGTTCACTTGGACTTTGGAGGGTGGAGCGTGGGCTGTCTTTGCACATGCTGAGCGAGGCTGATTATGTGCGCATGAAGCAACAAGGTGCAAGAGCAGTGGCGTGTGTATACGTGAATGCGGTGTTTCGTAGAAGGTGCGCATGGTGGTTTTGTGCTATGTGCCTGTGTAAAGTTCAAATGGAAATTAGGTTTGCGGTTCTCATATGTTGAATGCATAGCAGCATTGGGGACGCAAAAGGCAAGTGCCAACAACTATGGAATCATTCGTAGTCGTTGTGGGCTACAAAACGGCTTTGGAGTTCTTTTCGGTCTTGTGTAATGAAATGGAACGGGCAATGTGCACTTACACACAGCAGTTTTGTCTTCGGGCGCTACCGTGAGACAACTGGTTAGCTTAGATAGGTCCTTTGGGAATGATGAAGCAAGAAATTAGGCATACTTTGCGTGCATAATTTAAGCTTGCCTTTCCTCTAACCTGGTCGCTTTCTTGCTGAAACAACACATGCGTGGTGTTTAGCTGCCTGAGCGTCTCACTGTTTTCGAAGCGCAAATGGCATGCACAGCGGTGGAATCGTACAAGTCAACATAAGAAACCAAGGTGCTCGTCAATTTTTGAATGCACTAGCACGCATGCATATTCAAGCCAACTTCTGTCTCAAGGGAAATGTTGAGCCTTTAAACTCCTGAGCACCGTATGTCGATTTTGTGTATCTAGGTTGGTGTTTTATAAATTTTGGTGTTCCTGCGGTAGTTTCGTTGTAATAGTTTATATGTTATACGTTAAATAGCAATATCGATTAGTAAAACTATTACGTATAACATATATATTCAGGGCAGGCTTGCAAGGGCACTGGCGAAGCCTATGTGGTGACCTAGACGTGCTACAGTTGAAACTAGTTCTCCACATCGGATTCTGAGATATCGCCAACATCTGCAATTAACAAGGAGTCCTCACCAAGAGTTTCCGCGGCCTACGTGGCCTTTGTAAAGAGTCTGATTGGAACGATTAGCATTGGCGGAAATATTGGAAGTGAGTCGAGCGTTGCATCTGCGCACGCCACGTGGCTATGCGGCAAGTAGGAAATTTTTATTTTCAAGCAATGCTCGTTCCACGAGCAATGCTCGTTCCGTGATTATTTAAAGCTGATTCGGCGTTCTACTGTTTGCTGGATATAGCAAGAAGCGGGTGGCTTTTTGTTGTTTCCGCAGTGCTTTCTTCATAATCGTTTAACCTTAAACAAGGTTCAAGGACAGGGAATGACATAGAGGTTATGAACGTGCGGGAGAGGTTAGGCACTCAGAATGCTTCTATCAAGGCCTACCACCTTATACAGTGATTATAGGAGAATACCAAATGCATAAGCTTCACAAATTTACGAAAAGCCAATCTTGCACTATGGTTTCTGTAATCCTCACGCGTGTATGTGGTGTCGCACGGAAATACTTTTCTAGTTCCGTTTTCACGTGTAAGCTGATTGCATGCTGCGGGGTCGTGTACACGGCTGCATGGTGTGCTGGGTATCTGTCAAATTCAAGACATTGAGTTTTAAATTTCATGTAGGCCACAGCTGCCACTTCTGAGCCTGGCCAGGTCTTGGATCCTCGTGTAATAGGCTGTTGATTGTCATTCAGTGGCACACCCGGTAGTATTTGACTTCCGAAATCAAACCATGCCATTACACACCGCAGAATAGCTTATCTTTTTGCAAAAGTATAATGACCAGCGGGAGCCGGCGGTTGCCGTACAGACAACGGATCTCAAGGCAGCTAGGGAGGCCATGTTGTGCAAGCAGGCGCTGCGAAGCGTATGGCACGCGCTACAGCAGGATCAGTTGAACAAAAAGATCCACAATGCAATATGCAGTGAGTAAGGGAAGTTTGTTTGTCGCTTGCTGTACTGCTGCACCAAAGGGAGAGCTTCGCAGCAAGCCAGACCAAGGTCTCTGCTACTCTATGCACGAGAATCTGGAATATAAGGAGTTACGGTGGAAATATAGTTAACGCAGAATCGAAACTGATTTCTGCTCCCACAAAAGGTTGACATCCCACAAAAGGTTCACCTCTTGACATATGCCTGAAGCAATTAGTGGATCGGCAGTAAGCCATCTCATAATAGGAACTTAAATGCAGTTTACGCAAAAGCGGAACTGATTTTTTTCTACAATAACTTTCACTCCTCGTATGTGCCTGAAGAAATAATTGGATTGGCAATTGGTGTAGCCCACTTACCTAAAACGGATGCCTGCGTAGAATGTAGGGTTTAGGGTTTATAGAGTTAGGGTTTAGGGCTAGGGTTAGGGTTTAGGGTTTTTGGGTTTTAGGGTTAAGGGTTACGGTTTAGGGCTTGGGGCTAGTGTATAGGGTTTATATTTTAGGTTTAGGGTTTTAGGGTTAGGGTTTACTGTTAGGGTTTAGGGTTATGGGCTTAGGAGCTTAGGGTGTAGGGCTGCAGCTCCTCCTTCATTTGTTCTTTTGCCATCTACCACTAGGGCTTCAGAGCCTCCTGGTCCGCATGAAAGTCAAGCTACTTACAAAGCATGTTCTATTTCTAATTTGAAGTGCACCTAGGTTTTCTCGGGGATTGTGGAGAAATCCGTGGCAACAGAGTGCGGGTAATTTTGGAATTTGTGTTCCTCTAAAGTTGCATTTTTGCCGAATTGGTTTAGTAGATCCCACGTCTGCAGGCCAGGTGATTCCACTGTAGCAATGCAGAGACACCAGTGCGACCCGTGTAAATGTAGAGTAGCAGTATCTGGGCGGTGGGGGTTATTAGATGCTTCTCTACATAGATTCAACCGAGCAAGGGTGGAGAGGATATCCTTAGGGTAAGGCAACTGCATCTAGCCTAGCGGAAGAGTGGCTGCAGGATTGCGGGCAAACTGGAGGGAATGCTTGAATACGAATTGAAGGGCTATGCCACAAAGCGGAAGTGAAATAAGTGAATAGCCGCACGGCCTCACCACCGCTCTTGACGATGGACAATCGGATCCACAAGGCAACAAACAGTTTGACGGCATTAGCTGTAGGATACCTTACAGAGCATGATGCGGGGCCCCTCAAGCATTTGGTGTTATCAAAAGCGCCCTCTGCAATTAGTTTGCAGGCGCGTGAAAGGGAAATCTGGATGGCTTGCAGGGGCTGTTTTTAACTGCGAAAGATCAAAAACGTGTAATGGGATGACTGCGCCAGAACCCCTAGGATCAAGTGGCTCTCCCGAAAAGGGAAAGACGTGAAAGTATCGGCTGGGGGGGACAAGGTTTCCTATGTGCACTAGTGTAGAGCTTTTTTGCTCAGACTTGCCGATATTGCTAAGCCATAATCGTTGAAGCAGCGGAGTCCAGCGGAAGTCTGTACAGACCGGGAAAACGGCCATTACAGCGGTAATTCAATAAAGTATAGCATTCTGATGTTGCTTGCTCCACAGGTTTAGGAGTAAGCGCTCAAGTTCCTCATATGGATGCGTTGCTAACAATCAAAGTCAAAGCCGCCGGGTAGGAACCTCCTGGGATCACAATCAAAGAGGCGGGATTCCAGAACAACAGTCACGCTTCAATATTCGCTGCCTGCCGTTAATCGGTCTGATGAGAATTCTCAACATACGTTTACATGCCTTTATAATGGGTGCAACGTGCACGTTGCAGCATGCATTAACATTGGGTTGATGTGATAGACTGGTTAGGACAACAGACTAACAAATCATGTTATGGAGTGCCAAGCAAGTTTTCGAGCTGAATACTCGAATTCTATTCCGCAAGAGGTAGGACTGTACTACAGTGTCAGAAACACTGCACAGGCAAATACTCTTAATTTCGCAACTCAGAAGGGTAACACCCCCTAATCAAAACGACACCAGACAGACCTCTAGCCTTGCAACCTAAGGAGAAGCAATAGCGAACTCAGAAGGCTCGTCATTAGCAAGATAGGCGTACAGGTGCACACATATATGCCACACACGACGACGTACCCTTGCCACGTCCATGGCTAACCGCAATGGCATACTGGTGCATTCGGACACAGGACAAAACCCCGTAATTCTGTGTTGTACATTCTCCTTCGATGATTGCTCTACATCAACTGAATTCGCCGTGCTCGCTTCCAACAAACACAAAGCGTAAAAGTCAACGTGAACGCCAGCACACCAACCTCTACAGAAAAACTGGTCGACAGCTAGTCGACGGCCAAAATCGCAGCCAGTGTCCATACTTGGCTTGCCTAGATTCCCCAAACCAAAATCTCTTTAGCCGCCAATAGAGGTCAAACAAACACAAACCATCGCATTTGAGACGTCAGGCTGGATTTGAGTCTGCCATACAACGCCTGCTTGAATCTCTAGACATTCAAAGACCGAACGGCACGAATATGTTGTTTGACCCGACGTACACGTACATCCTACAAAAGCATTCATAGCTGCTTCCTCTGCATCACCAACGTCAATTACAAACGCGAATAACGCTGTTACGCATCAGCTGAAGATGCACGGCTTTCTATTTGCAATTCAAGCCGTCATCAATGATATGCATCGCACATACTACGGCTGCACAGTTTTGTGTAGAGCACCGATCGGCCACCAACAGTTGCGCGAATCATGGTTGGAGATAAAATCACGGGCATAATTTCCAATGAATGTCGAAATAGTAGTAGCATAACATTGCGAGATGCACACTCGTATTCTATACCACAAAACATACTATTATACTACAGTGACAGAAACGCAACATGGCAAGTACGCTAGCTGCAGAACGCAGCACGCGTTACACCACTAACAACCACCATGCCAGACACGCCTCTAGCCATAGAACCTCACTACAAACATAAGCTGCAGCAATGCAGCAACAACGGAATCAAAAGGCCTGTCATGAACACGGCAGGTGTACGAAAGTGTTCAGCGCACGACAACCAGCCGCACGCCACGTCCATGGCCATCCGCATACCACACTGGTGCAACAGCTAGTCGAACCTCCCCGTTGCAACCAGTGTCCATTTTCTTCTTGCCTAGGTTTCTCAAGACGCAGAAACTTCAGCGCTCAAGACGGGCAAATCGAGTAGAATCTCTCTCAACGAAAATAAAATTGGGATTTGGCAACAACTGGCCCCCCCGGTCAGAGAACAAAATGGCCAGCACACGCAAAACACCGCTCCCCTAAACGTCAACAAGATGAGCAGGTCATTCAAGGGATATAACATCAACATGCCGTATCAACAGCAAGTTGTATCCTACATCCATCCCTTCTGATAATCAACCCACAATGTCAACCAGCAAGCACCGTTCAACTGCAAGTCCTTCTCCATCCACGTGTCAAACACAGCTAGAGCACCAACACCGCTACGTCGGTCAACATATACCAAAACACAATTAATATAAACACAACAAAACATCTACACTATGAAGAAGCTGACGCAATTCTCCAGCATCCAAGCGCACTTGCTGTTCCATGCAATCAACAAGGCACATGTAGCAAAGATAACGAACATCGAAAGCGATCTGTGATACATAGCCTGCCCACGCTACAACCGTTTGCAACACTCACAGAAACGTCCATAATACAGCCTTGAAAACAACAGCCAGACAATCACGAGACATTACACAGCCGCCTACGGCGTCGCAACTCTAACAGCGGCAGGGCACGGGCAAGCCGGCAAGCTGCTCGATGGTATATTGAGCCAGTTCCGCCTTGCATTCAACGCAAAGCTATAAACAATACGCAACACTTGACTTAGAGGCACTCTCGCCTTACGACTGCTGCTGAGCTAAGTGCCGAACACTAGTATTCTCCTCAGCACGCACTACACATTCACCTTTCCCAAACGAAGCAAAACCGTTGCACTGTACCAGTTTTTCTCCAGCTGCACAGCGTCGAGGAGCACCTCCTGTTCGAAGCATTAAACAACGCATATGTCGTGTCGATAAGAAATCACAAACAGACCAGATGCTTTGTATTTATTTCACATAGGCGACAACCGTTAGCTATATCCCACAAACAACTGAGTCTAAGCATGCCCCTTGCCGCCTCTGCAAGGACGGGCCAAGCCAGAAATCTTGCAGCTCACAACCTGCATAGAGGACCACGAGGTTCAGTGTGTCAATCCAACTCCCTTCACAAATATTGCCCCACTAAACAGGAGACCCAGCATGCTACCTAAAATACCAAACAGACAAGGTGCACGAACCCCTGCCCACCAATGCCGATAGTGAAACAATCTGGAATCACTCATAGACGCCTAGCATCTCCGGCAGTACGAAATTACAAATACAACAGGAGTGACAGAGAAACCGGGGTCAAATGTTCAGACTTTTGGCAAGGAAGGATTGGCAACTCCACACGTAGCCATGCACAAATCATCAGGAGGACAGCTTGATCCAAATAGCTAACAAACCCATGTTCCGAGTAGGCTGATGACGGTGAACGTGCTCACCGAGAACACCCTATGCAGCGCCTACACACCCTGCTCGTGCTCTGACCAGTTGATCGCTCTTGCCCCGTATAACGTTTTCGTCGCAGCGGCACAACAAAACGCACTCGGCATCAGCTTTAGTTTCAGCTATATGTGAGTAGCCTCCACCGGATCGAAGAAAATCACTGACGACGGCAAAGGCTATCTTAGGTGGTGCGCACCCGTCGCCGATATTCGTGAAAACCAAGCCGATTAAGTAATGCATATGCCTGCAATGGAGCTGGTGAATTGACGACAGTCCTCTGAATGCAGCCCATGAACACGAGGCAACAGTCTGCTTAGCAAGGAGATCTTGCTCTACCGCGGCCTTGCAGTAACAGCAAACAAATGCACGCTGAACCTCCTGTCAGCTAGTCGTTTCCCCTGTCCCGCTACAACCGAAAGTTCACGGCCATATACACAGCAGTTCGAGACGTGTCAACTGCTACACTACCTTACCAGTTGGTTGTGGACGGTAAGGCTGTGGCAAGGTCTACAGGCAAGTAAGACAGAGGCAGAATGGAAAGTGCTGTAGCTAAACCTCTAATTAATGCAGAGATCGGCGCACGCACTTGTTGAAGGACGATGCCACTATACACACTCATGCGTACAGCAGGCCAAAACGCACATAGAATCCACAGACGCAAAGGACCCGCCTCCGTACACACCTCCCAAGAATCATGAATGCGTTGCAGTCTCTGATAGTGCCGAGACTGGCCTGCCTCGCTTTCACTAAACGGACAAACATAGACGTGCCAATACACTACCCCCCAGAGCTTATAAGCATGCTGGTAATGTGTACGGGTGCCAGCCCCAGACGCTGGCGTATTTTCCCAATGTGCCCAGGTGGCGTGTTCACCGCCATTCCAGAGTAAGAAAAGCGCTCACGCGAGTACAGCGGGGTACGTAACCAGGATCTGCGAAAAGCAGCTGCGCATAAAGAAACCTGCAGCACAGCCGATCTACCGGTCAGATCCGCAGAACCCTCATGGTCATCTCCTCGTCAGCATCTCCCATAAGAATTCCAACGCTATGAGGGCATCTAAGGACAGCTAATTAGAAGGGAAATCTCACTCAACCTAGCCCATGGCATCAGCAAATGCAAGCCGGAGGTCTAGACCTTGCAAGTGCGTCCTCATTCAAGAGCCTCCTGAAATACGCCTTAGACAAGGATTGTCCATGCTCAAAGAGCGCACGTCGAAGCACAAGTCTCAGCAACGGGAGCTGGTGCTTTCTACCGCATCAAAATGAAGTGATCCCTGCACAACCGTTGGTAGATTGTGCAGAGACACTTCCAGGTCCCTCTAAGAGGCCACGACGTCGAGCAAAGAATGAGGCTAGCGACAAAACACCTGGGGAATTGGAAAGAAAGCCAAACACCGTGAGTACTGAAGAAATGCCCCCAAATGGCCCCCGTTGCTATGTTACGACTATACAAATTGGCCAGGTAAGCCCCTAAATGATCTTGATCACGGTGCCAGAAACCATAGTAGAATTTAGCCGAAACCCATATACCACAACCCTATCATGCACGCACATCATCATACTATGTGTCTCCAAAATCTCCAGCGCTGACCCCTCTTACATTGGGACATCTTTAAAGTAGTAGATGGAGTCGATAACATTTAAGACGATGAACATCCCTGGCATACTACCTGCGTAGAGGCCACGAATCAAAACGGGGGATCATTAAGGCTGCGATCCTTCCCAAGAGAAGCACCTGCAACAAAGCTAATGCATAAACCTTAAACCACTATCAATGTCCGAAAACCCATATTTTACCATCCTATTTCGCCCTCGCACCGCAGTCCTTTTGGAATGTACGGGTTTTGCTACCACAAGGAGCAAACATATAACCTCTAGCTAGTACATTTTGTACTTCCAGCTAATGCCAAAACGAAATTTGGTCTTGCTGTCATCCACAACACCCAGCCGCAGCACCTGCTTGCTGAGCCAGAAAGATACTGAAATAAGCAATTCCAACTATTCTTTGCCACCACAGAACCTCCTAATCAAACAACAAACCCGAGGACGCCCATCCTCATTCAGGAAGGAATGCAAGCAACAGTTCGAATGCCACCAGCCAAAGGAAAAGCCATTTCCACCGTCGGGTGGGAAACACTCAAAACGTCGACGCATCGACCGTTCATCGCTGCATACACCTCACAACATACAAAGCACAATAGTAGCTGCTAGGGGTGAACGCCAACACATTCCTCCCACAAGCCAGAGCATCCAGCGCTTCTCGTGTGTTTGTAAAGACGCCAACACTCTCCCTGCTCCCCGCAGCACCTTAATGCTCCCATAAAGCTTGGATGATAGCCCACTTTCTCCTCTTCCCTGCGCCGCACGTTTTCTGGGGTACCCGGTGTGTCTGTGATCGCTTTGTTTAGTCGCCAGGCGGTGCTCTACAGAGTCTGTCTTCTTCAACTCCTTTTCCTTTCTCGCAAGTTTTCAGTCCCTTGTGTTACTTTGATTATACCAGGTGCGCCGTTCGATAGGTCGTGCTGGCATTCTGAGTGCCGATTTTGCCGGCTGCTTCTACAGTGCACTTCCACTACAAGGGGCTCTGCTGAGTCTCTGACGAGTGAACTCGTCATGAATATTTAGTATTTAATATGGAGGCTTTAGAGCGCAACTGTGGTCGAATGGGCAAGTCGTGCCTACAGGATTTGGTGCTTGCGGACTCGCAACGCTTGCCTCTTAGAAGGTTAGGCGCGAGGCCGTTCCTTCATTTAGGGAAGATGGACATACACAGAAACTGGAGTTAGGCAAGTACTTTGCACCTACGGTGCGAAGGCTAGATATTCACGTGGCGTTAGCTGAGTGACTGGGCTGTTCCCTGCAGCAGCGGGTTTCCTCTTTGCATGGCTTTGTGAGTGGAGCTGGCACTCACCGCTCGAGCATCCATGTGCTCAGCAATCGGATCCTTTCCAAACACTTCAGCACTACACATTGTCATGGAGGGGTGTTAGCCCTTCTGTGAGGGTGATTCTCGCTGTTCACACCTGCACGCTGGGAAACATGGAATGCTAGCATATTCATCATTGACGCTACATCTCATCCACGAAATACTGTGAGATGAAGTGGAAACAAAAGCACAGGGGAACTTTTTTGCCTGCAACAGACCGCCATCGCCATTCTCCAGGAGAGTTGTAAGAACCGGCTCACAGGACTATGGCAGCAGGAGGGGTGGGGGGTGGGGGAGTCCCCCATGACCTGCAACGAACCTTGGTGCAACTGAAGTCATAAACATCTTCGAATTTTTGAACAAACAAGCCTCCGTGCTTTTGGTCACAGCTCTAGTGGCTCCTCGAGACTGGGGATGGAGGCCGGCTCCTAACAAAAAGCGTCTACCCTGAGTATTCACAAACATTGGCTCCACTGTATCTCGCAGTAGTTGAGGACTCATGCTAGACAACCTCAAATAAGTCGGTTCATTGCATTCTCTGAATCTGAAAGGTAAGCTCATATTTTATGTATATTTTATGCGGTGATTCTGTCTAGTCTCAAGCGGTTCTCGGAGCCTAGGTGCACTGTAGCAGCACGGCGACCGCCGGGGTCGCAGCTGGACTGGAGGAGCACAGAACTGGCATTCGCGTTATTTTTCACACGCATTCAAACATATGAAGCAAAATATAGCATATTTTATACATAATGCACATACCAAGAGCGATATGAACCACTGATTGCGGAATTCCATGCTGAAGGCAATATACTGATATAGACGCAGTCAACCGCTGTGTACCACTGTTTGAGGGGCGGCTCGACCGTGTCTGCCCAGCAACCTGCCACGGTGATGACCACTGTTGCCCACTGCAATACATAATTTCCACTTCCCCGATTGTTCTTCACCCAATTATTGTTCAACGAGTAACACGAAATTGTGGAAAGTTGTTGAGTTTTTCCCAGCCGCCACCATGATACGTTGCCGATTACCGCCGATTCCCTTGGCCCTTGTCCCGATGGCAGCAAGTGCCCTTCATTTAACAGCAGCTGCTTGGACGTGCAACACACGCATTTCCGAATATGTTGATTATGCTCCTCACGGTGTGACAACTGGGATGGTCAAAGGCCGGCGTAGCACGCCGGTTTGGGCAACGCTTTCCGTCTTGCTTGCCGCCCTAACTGTGGGGTTTGTTGTCTTGCGTTGCTTCTCCGCACTAAAGTCCCGTACATTTGAGAATGATAATGGAATAATAACACGAAGACTTGCAGGGTTCAAAGGAGACGATTGCCCTGTACGTTGCTGCTAGTGGTACATACTTGTCCTGTAGATGGACCATGCAACCATTGGCTTTGCCGAGGTTGGAAAGGCGTGCATCGTATGTTATCTGCCTCTGTACTACATATAGACTGTGTCAGAACATTGTTTGGTTGTTGGGATCCCTTTGAATGGAGAGGTATGGCATGTTCCCATGCGTGCAAGTCGCTAATGAGTTCTGGACTGTTGTGAGGTCATCAGCGAAGTTGAGGCAGTTGCTGTGCGGCCCTAACTGAGGGCCCTGCTTTAAAATCGTAGTAACGCTTGTGAGTGACTACTTTCTGCTGGGAACCGTGCTCGCTCACTTCGCCTAGCTGGGAACCTGCAAGCCAGCAGAGTACCGTCCATGATTTTCACAACCTGCGCAGTGCGACACCACAGCCCTGTAGCAGCGGGGCTCCAGTTGGCAGTCTGTTGTTCTCCTGTCCTCGGTTTTTTTCCGATCGTGAGCAGTGGAGTTCCAGCCGCCGTTTTGGAAGAATGATGCAGAATGAGTGCGTCGTTGAGGAGGTGTTTTGCATGCGGAAGGCTACAATTTGAAACTCTAGGCGGTTGACGGCAATTGAGCTTTTGGGCGTTTGATAGATTTGAGGCCCTCGTGGATCCTCCTGCTTGTACACGGTACCGAAACAGAACGTATATGGCAAGCTTTGATTCAAATGGGCGATTCTTGCACCGTGTCTTAGTGTGGAATGATTGGAAGCGGCGTACGACGGTAGGCTTGGATAGAGTGTGAAGGCGTACGGGTACGTATCCTGAGCATTTTGCTCTTTCGCTGTCGTTGATGTCGCCTGCGCATTGAGTCGTCTGTGTGGAGCCTTCGGGCAATCGGAGCTGAGACCAAACGTCCGACTTCCATGCAAATTTGGCATGCGTGGAGGGATTGTGCCCCCACTTAGTGTATTATCTGGTTCTGGCCCTGTTAGAGCGTTGCTAACTATAACTACAGATGTATTATGCCCTATTGCTGAGCTTTCTGGTTTTGAGAGACCTCTGCGGCACGCGCGAATGCTGTGCCTTGGTAGATGGATTGACTTGGTTGCTGAACACCTTGTCTTAAAGCCTCTCCGGTAACACTCCAACGCCTGAATGTGGGCAGTGTGGACTAGAATACTTTCAACGAGCTCTGCACCTGTCGCTAGAATAACTCTCATAATGAGGAAGGTGCGCGAACTAAGCTGAAGTGATGCATTTCTGAATGGGCCTAGAACAGAAGACAGCAGGTTGGAGGCAATGCGATGATAAATCCAGTTGCATAGCCCTATAGTTCTCTCCTGAACTGCGCCTCAGCTTGAGCACCCCAAACGACTTTGTAGGCCGCCCGAATAGGAAATGGGGACACTCGCATGCTCTTCGCATAACACCGTTGTCTGCATTTGGATGTAGCACTGTGCCTGCGTCTGCATTAATTGGGCAAGGGGGACTTTGTTTGGGGCAGTCATTAGCGGCGAGCAGTAAGCGGATGCACCCGCAGCATGCACACGTGATGTTCAGGCTTTGGGGGAACGTAATTGTGTCTTAACGTTACCACGGGAGTCTGCTGCGCGTGCAGCTGGACCTCTGAATGCAATGGATATCTTGCGCGAGAAGGCTGTGGCTCACAGGCTTGCCACAATGACTTCCTGTGGGTTGAGGGACAGTCAGCGTCGGTGGACAACAGCAATCCTTTATTCCCAGGCCTTCAACACACAGGCAATACAGCATACATTAGAAAACGGAGTCCTGGAGGTCCACCACACGCCGAGGCTTCTAAAGCGCAGTGGAGATAGAATTCCCGCCTCTTCCAATCCGTTTTCGGCGCATGGTCCACTGTGGAATCGTCAAACGGCGAACACCCACAGAGCGCATGTGTCCATTTGCCTCCGGGGCTCAACCCAGACAGCACATGCTCTTTGTGCAAGGCCGAGAGGTTTTCTGCGGCGTCGTTTTGTTGTGGCGTGTGCCGTATGTAAAGGGGTAGGTTATAGGTTAGCAGCAATGGATTGGAGGAATAAATCGTTGCCGTTTATAAAGGTGCACATGGAGGTAACGCTCGCTCAGCTGCAGTATTGCGTAGAGTAGGGGTTGAGCGTGGTATGGGAGTAGACACCGTTCTATATGCGTGCACTACGCCTGATCCGTTTGTGGCATCGTTGTGGCTCCCTCATAGCTTGGAACCATGTCCGTAGCACGTTGATCGGTGCTGTGAAAAGGGACAATTTGTGTCCTTCCTATTGCTAGTCTACTGCTTTCCGGCAGTGCGTCAGTCGATCGCAGGAGGAAGTGCGTTTGGTGCATTGCCTTCCATTTGCCAGTCCTCAGAATTACGTTTGCCACTGTCGCTGGACGGATTCGACAATGTGGCTTAAGCCTCTAGGATTAGACAATCGTGAACTTAGTGTGTCTGTAAATAGAACGATTGCATGCGCTGCAGCTTGGGCTGTGCGCACGTGTTGGCTGAGTAGCCTTGGCTGCTTTACTGGGTACGTATTGGTTGCTCACGTGTCTGTAAATAGAACGATTGCATGCTATGCAGCTTGGACTGTGTGCACGGGTTGGGTGACTAGCTTTGGCTGCCTTGGTGGGTACGTATTGGGTGCTCACGGGTAAAGAAAGCGGCGTTAACCTCCGAGCTCACTCGGAGGCAGTGCGCTTGGCGATGAGGAAGGAGTGTGACATATGTTTGGCGGTGCGTGCATGCGTGTGTGTTAGATGACAGAGATTGTGATGGAATGGGTGGGCATGTGGTGGTTCATAATTTTGAAGAGTTTTACAATCTAGCAGGGCTTGAAAATGAGGACGGCTTCCGTGGTGCTATCTGCTGGGAGGTGCAGAAGGACATTGTGAAATAATACGCGATGGTGGTGTGTTGTGTTTGGATGCTTTTTCTTGTGATATGCCTTGTGCATGCGTTGAGGGGGTTGAGGTTAGTAGTGCATGAGGGTAGAGCAGTGCTGCACTGGGTTGACGAAAGGAAGGTAAGTGTAGGGCCTACAAGTTGCAGCTTTTGCAAATAGTAGGTGTCGTGTAGGGGGTGTGGGCGGATGCGGCTCGCTTGGTCGTGGTAAATGCTGGTTGTTGATGGAATGTTTGCTGCGCAGCTAGGAGGTAGAAAGGTGTGTGTTGCACTGTGTGAAATGCTTGGCAAGGTGGTTATTTGTGTTGTGTTGCTGAGGTGACTTTGTTGTGGGTGTGGGTTATTTTATAGGAGGATGTGGGTTAGCACCACTGTAATGGAACTGTGAATGCGCGGAAGAGCGTCCGGGAAAATGGGTGGACGTATGTTGGAGTGGGCGTGTTGTTGGGTTGCTAAGGCAAGCTTGGTTGTGTTGTTGATGCCACGGTTATGTGGTGTGAAGGTGTGTTGGTCTTGTGGGTGTTCGTTGTTTGGGAGGTGGACAATGTGGGGTTCGTGGAGCTGGGAGGTAGTGGAATGGGGCATGCGTTGAGTTGGGGGGGAGGGCATGGCGCAACACGTGAGGTATCATTTGTTTGCGAAGAGCAGGTTGGGTGAGTTGGTTGATGTCACGCGTGTGTGGAGTGCAGCTTTGTGGGTTTGTACGTGAGTGTGGGATTTGGTATTGTGGACAGGGAGCCGTTTTGTTGTGTGGAGCGGAGAGGCAGTTGGGTGCGGAGTGTGTTGTGTTGTGTTGGTTATGATGTGACACCTTTGTCGAAGTGTTTTTCCTGGAGTGTGAATTTCGTACTTAGACGAAGATCGTGTGTTGTTGGGTGTAGCATTTGGCTGGGTTTAGGAATATGGCGCCACTGGGTGTGTTTGTGTGAGAATGGGTGGAGAACAACACTATGCGATTAGACGGGTAGGTGTTGTGTTGTGTTTGGGTGTGTTTTTGGGTGTGGCATGTCTCATGCATGTGTTGACGGGGTTGCGCGTAGCTGCACTGGAGAATAGACGAGTAGTGTATTGTGTTGGTAATAGGAGGGTAGAGGTTGGGAAAATACGTTGCAGCTTGCGCATGCAGTAGGGGGTGTGTACGTAGAGTGTATGGATACGGGTATGTGTGGTGGGAGTACTTACGCCTTGCTGAAGGAATGTTTGCTGTCCAGCAAAGCGTTGTTAGGATATGTGTTGCGGTGTGCGGAGTATTGGAGAAGTTGGCTATTTGTGTTGTGTTGTTGAGGTGTGTTTGTTTTGACTGTGGGTTGTTGAATAGGAGTCTGTGCGTTAGAAGGATTCTATTGCGTTTGGGAGTGGGTTGAAGAGCACGTAGGTGGACTTTTGTGGGGGTGTCTGCGGGTGATGTGTGTGCGTGGAGGAGTTGCAAAGGATAGCCTGGGTGTGTTGGTTGATGTGAGGAGTATGCGGATTTGAGGTGAGGGTTAGAGGGTGGGTAAGCAATAAGGTGGCAGCGTGGTGAATATGGTAAGCGGCGCAGGGGATTAGGAAGAACAGCAGGCGAAGGTTGGTTGGAGGTGTTTAATGTTTGTGGAAAATTGGAGCAAGTTTGTTTTGGCGATGCGGAGAGAATGGAAAGCCCATTTGCCAGTGTATGCTAGTCTGGCTGTGTACATTTTGGAGGCATTGGCAGTTGTGTAGTATTTGATACTTGGTGAGTGTTCTACGATATAGCGGTTTTAGGCAACGTGGCGAGCATTAGTGTGTGTTTTATGAGGGTAGCTGGGGTACAACATTATAGTATTAGATGGGGATGATGTGCGATCTGTTTGCTGTGTGTTGGTGTGGCACGTTTTGTGGGTGCGCTCGGGGACTGGACTCTGTTTGCGAAGGAGAATAGAGGAATGCATCACTGGGTTGGTGATAGGATGGTACCGTCGGGGCTAACAATTTGTATCTAACGCAGATACTAGGCCTCGTATTCAAACCCACATCCAAACACATCCATACTGTGTGTGTGTGTGTGTGTGTGTGTGTGTGTGTGTGTGTGTGTGTGTGTG
>CAJFCX010000064.1:0-50606 GCA_904066255.1 Eimeria sp. OTU-X | reverse complement strand
CTTGTATAGTGCGTTATTAGGGGGAGACAACATTTATTTTTATATTTTTTTATTTATCAATTAAATATATTATTAAAAATAAAAAAGAAAAAAAAATATATTTATAAAAAAGGAGACACCCTAATTAGGTGTCTCCTTAGTGTCTCATTGTACACTATAATACATAAATACATACTTAGTTACACACAAAAAGAAGACAATAAAGGAGACAGAGGAGACACCTCAGCTCCTTCCCTCTATAAGGAAAAGAAATGTCTCCCTTATTATATATACGCATTATTCCTTAATAACAATTCCTTATGTATAATAGCAACAAATCTGTATAACAACAGCAGCAGCAGCAGCAGCAGCAGCAGCAGTTGTAACGGCCTTGAGCCGCAAGGACACACATAGGGTCACCCTTGCTCCGGGTGTCTCCTTTTGGGCGTATCCTCAGCTGTCTCCTTTTGCTTAGTGTCTCCTGTGTCTCCTCCTCTGGATAGCAGCTCCTTTATGGATGCAGCAACTGTCTCCTTCCTTATATATTAATGCATGCAGCAACTGTCTCCTTTCTTATATATTAATGCATGCAACGACTGTCTCCTTTCTTATATATATATATATATTAATGCATGCAGCAACTGTCTCCTCGCGCCTGTGCAGCACTGCTTGTTGAGGCTAAGGGGCCCCCTTGCAGTGTCTGCGCCTTAGGTGTCTCCTTTGGGGTGTATACATTGTCTCCTTTTATTTATATAAGGAGACAATGGGGATATTATTAGTCCCTTTCCCCTCTTTTCCTCTTCTTCTTCTTATTTACTTCCTCCTTGCTGCTTCCCTCCTTACTCCTGCAGGGACAGCACAGGAAGGAGACACCTCACCAATCATCCCTAAGAGTCTAAGGGGGGGGCCCTTGTCCGCTACTGTCTCCTCCCCTGTCTCCTCCCCTGTCTCCTTTCCTGTCTCCTCTCTTGTCTCCTCTGATGGCTCCCTTCCCTCTAGTGTCTCCTCTTCTGTCTCCTCTCCCTCGGGATTAGGGGCACCTCTGCATCAGACTTCTGTCTCTATGGAGGTGGAGGGGGGAGAGGAGGAGGAAGAGGATGAGGGGCAGGAGATAAGGAGACAGGAGAGGAGACAGGCGGAGCTCTCCCCCTCTGTCTCCTCAGCAATGCTGTCTCCTCAGCTGCAGCTGCTGCAGCGTCTCTTTAGTCCCTCTTGCCCTGTACACTGGGGGCCCCTTGCTGCAGCAGCAGCAGAAGAAGGGACAGAATTGACGGCGCCGCAAATAAAAAAAGAGACACAAGAGTCGTCAGCTGATAAGTTGCCGGACACCCACAGCAACAGCAGCAGCAGCAACAGCAGCAGCAGCAACGATAGGCTGCTGCCGCACCGCGTACGCATGCATGCGTCCCCTCCAACTCTTATCCCTGGTGTACCTACAGTTATTTATGCAGAAGTTGTTGATGAGGGAGGGCGTCTCTTCCCTACAGACTGTGGCTCGGTGTCTCTTCAGCTGCTGGAGGATCCATTAAATGCTGCAGCAGCAACAGCAGATGGAGCAGCAGCAGGTGCAGCAGATATGTTATTGACTGGTTTGGGGCCTAAGCTGCTACAAGGAGGAAGAGCTGTATGGGAGGTGCAACTGTCTCCTTCTGTCTCCTTTCCCTTCTTCTTTATATTAGAGGCCCTGCCAAGGCTATGCTCTGCATCTATGTTAGTAGATGAGGGACTGCTGCAGCAGCAGCTCAGCTTATTCGAGGAGACACTGGTGTCTCCTTCTCGTTTGCTGCTGCCTGTAGCTCACGAAGAGTCTCCTTTGGGGTCGGGATCGGGATCGTCAGAGAGACAGGAGACAGCTGCTGCAACAGGAGTAACCCAACCCCTTGAGGGACCTGATTCCCCCCTTGTCTCCGTTCGTCTCCTTGATGCATCCTTACAGACGTCGGAGACAGCAGCAGGGGACACGGGGAAACAAAAGGAGACAGATCCACTGCACCTTGTTTATGTCCCCTTTACACCTGCAGTGACACCCGAGAAACCGCGCTATGGTTACTTTATCCGGCTGTCTAGACAGCCTGCTGGACCAGTCTCCTTGGTAGTGTCTCCTAAGCTAATTAGAGGGACAGGAGACAAGGAGGAGGAGACAGCGAAAGAAAAAGGGCCTAATGATCTGGTGCTCCTTGTTAGGGGACAGCAAAAAAACCCACAAGATAAATACACATGGGTATTTAGTCCGCAGCAATGGCAGCAGTTTGTTGCTGTTGAGGTTGAGCTCACTGTTGCTGCTGTTGCTGCTGCTGCTGCTGCAGTTACTGCAGGGCAGTCTCCCTTCGTGCTCCTCGTAGCTCACGAGCTGTCTGCGTTTAAACCTTCTCCTGCTCATACGACACCGGGTGCAGCAGCAGCAAGTGCAGATGATGATGCTGCTGCTGCTGCTGCTGCAGTTCCCCAGGGGCCTCCTCCTACGGTGTCTGTCCACTGTCGGGTGCACACCTACGCAGACGACGCAGCAGAGGAGGCTCTGTGGGGTCCCCCTGGTGGGGTCACCAAGAGGCCCCCGCGGCCGTTATCTGTGCGGTGTCGGTTGGAGAGCAACAAGGAGATAGAGGGGGCTGTAGGGTTGAGGGTAAGGGCTGGCAGGGCCCTACGAGTGGTGTCTCCTTCTCCAGGGACAGAGTTGGTGCTGCGGACTAATCGAAGAGGGGATCGTCTCGCCATAGGATCGAAGGAGGGGGAGAGAGACG
Source organism: Eimeria sp. OTU-X (assembly GCA_904066255.1). Lineage (NCBI taxonomy): Eukaryota > Apicomplexa > Conoidasida > Eucoccidiorida > Eimeriidae > Eimeria > Eimeria sp. OTU-X. The sequence goes on along the minus strand of CAJFCX010000064.1, from coordinate 47,886 downwards.
GAGACAGTCTTGGCGAACCGCAGCAACAGCAGCAGCAACAACAGCAGCATTACCGCTTGGTCGAAGCGGGGGATGAGGAGGCAGGCGACAACGGAGACAATGAAGAAGAAGAGGAGACGGGCGAGGTCGTTGCTCTCGTTAGGCCCGAGGCAACGGGCTGCGGAGACAGTGCATGCACTCTTACATTTCATTTGGGGCTGCGAGATGAGCGTATAGGAGGAGACCTTCGCCTGGTGCCTGCGGGGGGGAAGGTTGCTGTCTTTCCCCCTACAGAGCGTTGGGTGTCTCCTTCATCTGCTTCGTCTAAACAAGCAACAAGAGAAGCAGCAAAAGGAGAAAAAGCAGCAGAAGAGAAGACAGCAGAGGAGATAGTTCCTGTCTCCATTGAGCTCGTTAGATCTTGGGTCCTTATGCCAGGCAACGAAGCACATATAGATGTCCTCTTATCAGGGGGCAACCCTGGGGAGGCAGAGGAGAAACTTAAGGCCTGCTTTAGGGCTCGTTGTGAGAGGACCGATAAGTACCCCGTTACTGCTACTGTCCGCTGCGGTGCCTCCGAAGAGCAGCAGCGGCAGCAACAGCAGAAGCAGCAGCAGCAACAGGGCTTCTTGATGGGTACAAGAGTGCCAGGGGCCCCTGTGCCCGTTATTATTAAGCTAATGCCTGCTGTCTCCGCTCAGTGCCGTCTCTTTACCCCCAGAGGAGAAGAGATAGGCGACCTGCAAATAGCAGCAACAACGCATGCATCCTGTGGAGACACCACGTTCTACAGCAGAGATGCAGCAGCATGCAAACCCTGTCCCCTTGGCTTCTTCTGTTCCCTCGGCAGACTCTTTCGATGCAAAGACCCCACACAAGAACAATGCACCCTCTGTCCTGAGGGCGAAGAGTCAGCACATTGCATGCGCTCCCAAACCCTATACCCTAAACCCTAAACGCTGAATTCGTGTGCCACATCATGAACCGTGATATGCAACTGCTGCTGCGAGCTATGGAGACAGCCTTCGTCTTGAAGAATCTGCTGCTGTCTTTGTCTGCTGCTGCTCTCTCTGTCTCCTCACCATAGGTGTGCCAGAGACGGTCTCCGTCTCCTTGATGCCCACGGCAGTACTCCCGCTTGGGGCTGTACGAAGTGTCAGCCACCAACACCACCCACCAGAGAGGATCCAACTTCGAGACAGACGCAGTATATATAGTCTCCTGCTGCTGTTGTTGCTGCTGCTCCTGCTCATGCTGCTGTTTCTGATCATGGTGCTGCTGTTGCTCTTTGCGGTTGCTGCTCTCTTCCTGGTGCCGGTCCTGGTCCTGCTGCTACTGCAATTGCCGCTCTTTTGGGGCTGTTTGTCTTTGCTCCGGTGTGTTTGTGTGAGTCATGGGTATTTGCATGCCTTTGTACTTATCAGGCCCAAGCAAACCCCTTGCCGTGTAGGGTACTACTGGGATAAAGACGCATGCAAAGAGTGTCCCTTGGGTCATGCATGCAACGGCGACACTGCCGTTGCATGCGCGAAGGGCCTTGTTGGTTCTACCGCAAACACCTTGAGGGCTGCATGCGAAGAATGTCCTCCTGAACACCTGTGTCCTCACCCGGGGAGAGTTCCCATTTCATGCCCCTCAGGTGGGTATCTTATCGGGGCTGGCAGGTGCATGCAACCATAGAGGCAGCAGCGTTGGTCTTGGCCAGGACCATATAGAAATACCTAGGAGGTCCTTCCTTTGTCGCGGCAATGCATGCACAAACAAGCATGCATTCATTCATGCATGCGAAGATGCAAACAATAACGGACTGTTTGTGTGGATGTGTGGATGCGTATCTTCAGGTTTGGTTGACGGGTCTGGGGGTTGCCGTGCATGCCCTGGGGGATTTGCCTGCTCGTTGGGTGTTTTGACAGCTTGCGAGAGGTTTTTCTCTTATTCTTTGCCGGGGGAGTTGAGCTGCCGTCCCTGTCCGCCGGGATCGGAATGTCTCGATCCCTCTCAGCCCCCTTCTGCATGCGCTGAGGGGGAGGCGTTGTTAGAAGAGGTTAGGGATGGGGTAAGGGAAAGACGCTGCAAGCCTTGTCCCCCTGGCAGTGTCTGTCCCTCGCCTCTCCTAGTTTTGCCTGTCTCCGAGGGATTCGAAAGAGACCCAGACAATGCAACAATCCAGAGACCTATAGACATCTGCCACACCCACTTAACAGACCCCAAGTGCCCTCAAGGCGGTGTCTGCTGGGGAGGCAAATTCTATCCTTGCCCGGAGTACGTTGCATGCCCTCTATCCCCTCCTCTACTACCCTCACACTTTTTTAGCAGCTAGCCATACAACAGCGGCAAGCCAGTTGCCCAACTAGCTGCTAGCCGCCTTGCCACCTAACCAGCTGCCTAGCTGGCGAACTGCACAGCTTCCCAGCCACTGAGATGCCCAATTAACCAGCTAGAGACTTGCGTAGCTAGCTAGCTAGGTTTCGCAGCAACCCAGCTAGCCAGCCACCCGTCTAGCTAGCTTGCCAGGCTGGCAAGGCAAGATACTGCTTGTGAGTCCTTATGCACTGTGGAGTATTCGCAGTCTAGTGGGATGGTTCTGTCTCCTCTACGCAGCAGCCTGAGAGGGAGAAGAGGATTGTGTCTCTGCTGCTGTGGGTGTCTCCTCCTCAGAGGCCAACGAGTTAGCGAAAAGGCTGCGTTGGACACCCGTTGCATGAACTTTGTAGATAAGTGTGAAGACATTCCTAAGCCACGAAAGTCTATAGAAGCACCTAAAAAAGAGGTGAGTGTCTTCCTTCCTCTTTAGGGAAGAGACAGGGGAGGAGAGGCTGGATGTTTGTGTGTTTGCTCTCCACTGCGCATGCACTATTGTTGCCTAACAGTTGCATGCATGCACTGGCACAGGCGTTGTTGTGGGTCTGCAGGAGCCTGTAAAGATGAGAGCTAAGAAACCCCTCTCACAGAGGAAGGTCAACCGCAGGCTGCCTGTATTCTTTACTCGCGACCAGTCAGAATACTTACTAGTCGCTGCTTACTATACGGATGTAGACTGCACAGATAGGACTGTCTTACTATGCGATAACAACCGCCAGTGGCCCCGTGCTGGGTACAAAGAATATATGCAAAGAGAGAAATACTTGTTCTTCTGTAACAATGACATCGGTGTCTGCGAGCCTGTAAGACAAATCCAGTCAATGCTGCTGCTGCTGCTTCTAACGCTGCTGCTAACGCTGCTGCTGCCGCCGCTATTGCATCATCCATACACTTCAACAGCCCCTAAGTCATAAAATCACCACCTGTGTAACACCATACACCACAAAGCAAACCCCATAATACCACCGTCCGCCACCATCACCTACTACTTACAACTGTGTCTGCTTCCCCATTTGCAGGGATCCCTCAACGAGAGGCCCTGTCCCCCCGGCTACTACGCTGACCAGAGCCAGGAGCAAACAAGCTTGGTAAGCATCCCGTCCTTTTCTCCTTTGTGTGCTCCAAAGAGGCCTGCAGAGCACCCTTGCATCCGCCGCTCTTGGGGCTTGAGCCGCGATTTTCGTCTACAACACAGAGTTAATCTGCAGTCGCCAACCTAGGTTTAGAACTTGGGGTGCAAGGAGGGGGAGCTGCAGCGGTGTGGGGAGGTGTTGTTGGGGAGGGCGGGATACGAAAGAGCCACCAGCAGCAGAGTCTCCATCCTGCATCTGCAGAACGTCTGCCGTCCGTGCCCAGCCGGCAAGTTCTGTCATGCCTATCACATCCACACGCCTCTCTCGCCGCCCTACAATGGTTATATCTTGCCAGAAGGAACAGCGTAAGGGACACCAGCAGCAGCAACGCAACAACAACCGCGCAGACAACCACAGAAACAGAAGCATGCAAATGTAGAGACGCATACACCCGGATACACAGATACACACACGTCAGCGCAGACACACAGGTGCCCTAAAGGGGGTTGCCTGTCTCCTTCCTATGCTGCCCCTGAAAAAATCGCGTGAGACGTCCCAGCAGCAGAGACACAGAGAGCCAAGCAGACAAACACACGCACTCAGGAGAGGGAACGGAGCACTGGTAGGGAGACACACAGAAAGCTTGACAGCTGCATGCAGGAGGCGTTGGAGGGACGCGGGAACACAACGCGGCAAGGCCAACCGCTTTACGTACATCCGCGCATGCAGTCACCCATGCATGCATGCATGCATGTACAGGTGCATGCGTGTTTATTCGGTTTATTGGAGCGCACGCACACTTGGTGCATGCGCATGTGGTGCAGCTTCTTTGAAAGCTTCCCGTGCCCACCAGGGACGTACGCCCATGACGTAGTGACATCAATTGAGGGCTGTGCTCTCTGCCCTGCTGGCAAGTTAACACTCCTCACTCGCCTAGACGGCCCATTAGCTAGAAGATACTCGTTTCCCTCGCAGGACGAGAGGCACTCCTGCAGTGGCAGAGACTCCGAGACACTTGCCCTTGGTGCTGATACCTATGTCACATTATTATATACTACATTTTATTATATTATACTGTTGTGTATTTTATTACATTACATTGCACTGTATTATACTATACCACGTTATACTATATAAGAGGCGTTGCGTGTTGTGCATTTTTTCTATTGTTGTGCTGTGCTATTTGTTGCAGGCTACGGGTGTACCTTCGGCAACCACTGGGAAGAATGCTCTGAGGGTTACTACTGCCCCGCAGGGACTCATGATGCCCGCTCTCTGCCTTGTCCTGCAGGCTCATACAACAGCAACAGAATGGCAATCTCAAAATCCGACTGTGTCGCTTGCCCCGTAGGCACCTACTGTGCCGCACTTGGCCAAAGCGACCCCGACCGTTGTCCCTCTGGCTTCTATTGCCCCACAGCAGGACTCGCCATTGGCATACCCTGTCCCGCAGGCACTTACAACTCCAAGTACCTTTCCCTAAGTAACCTTAAACTCTAATCTCCGCGTTCGGTTGTCCCTCACCTCCTGCCCCCTAGGCGAGCAGGCAGACCTCAGGAGAAGAAATATATGTGTTTAGAGTATTGGGTTTAGGGTCGGGCAAGGGGTTTAGCCCTTTGGCCGGAAAGAAGAACTTAGGTCCGCTGCATGCAGGTAACTGCATGCAGCGCGTCCATCAGGTCATTGCTAGCAAGGGTCTGAGGTTGTCTGCATGCAGCTGACTGTCACGCTGCTGCTGCAGAACCGGTGCAAGCTCCGCTAGTGAATGCGTAAACTGTCCGGGGGGGTCCTTCTGCCCGGCGAGCGGCACTACAACCCCTAGAAAGTGTCCTGCAGGGACTTACAACAGTGCGTCTTGAACGCCCAGCAGCAAGCGACGGAAAAAAGGCAGTAACCATCCAAGTCGCATGCAGAAGGCCCTTGGCCAGCTGCGCTGCTGCAACAGCACCTGCCGAAAGCAGCTCATATGGCAAACCTTATCTAGCTAGCTGGCACAGTGTGCTGTCCACCGTCGGCACATCTGCAGCATGGTGCTGTCGGGAATCCTCAGATGTGTTTGGTGCTTGCAAATTACCCTTTGTGAGAGCGCCTGTTGCTGCTGCTGCCGTCTGCTAGGTGTGCCTGTTGCGTGGTGCCGGTGTCACTCAGGGGGAACTGCTCCCGCTGCTACCTGCACGACTTGCCCAGCAGGCTTCGCGTGTCCTTTGGGCACTATTAACCCCTCACCCTGTGCGGCGGGAGAGTATTCCAACGCGGGGGCAGCCGACTGCGAGCTGTGCGTCGTTGGGCACTACTGCGACCTCCCGCAGATGACCTACGAAGACATGATGAAGAAGAAATGCGATCCGGGACTTATTTGCTCCCTTGCCGGGGTACAGACAGACTCCCTAAATAGTCCCATTCTTCTAGCAACACACCCCAAGCCAATGCTGCATTAGACCTGCATAGTGCTGGAGTGCTGCTGGTCTCCACGTACAGCGCACTTGCAGCATGCATGCAGCGCGTCGTCTAGAGCAAGAAAAGAAAGTAGGGCCGGAGGGCTCTACACTGTGCAAAAGGAACACCTTTGGAAGTTGAAGGCTGAAACATGCATTAAAATGCATGGCATTAGAATTCATGCATGCATGAATAGCATGCATGCATGAATAGCATGCAACAGCGTGTGCATGCAACGCACTGCTGGCGTTACCTGTATAGGGGGTGCCAAGGGGCTTGGGGGTAGACTGTTCTGGTGCTGCAGGTTCTCAAAAAGCCTACCAAAGCAACCCACGGCTGCCCTGCAGGAATGTTCTGCACCGGTGTGAGCTGGCAGCACCTGCGCGCTTTTCCTTGAGAAGACAGCATTTTGCCCCTTGCCAGCGGTGCATGCATTTCCAACCCCAAAACGCCCTCTTGATCCCTCGTTTGATGGGCTCACAGCTCTTAGCGGGGAGCCCTACGGGACTGTTTCATGCTCCAGCCTCCAAGTCGGGGTCCTTTTTTCGAGCAGAGGTCTTGTTCAGTTGTGTGTTGTGTCATGATGCATCCGTTCTCAGGGACAGTCCCCTGCTCAACCCTGCCCTGTTGGCACCTACGGACCGAATACGGGGGCGACATCTATAAACGATTGTTTGCCGGCGCCTGCAGGCACCTACGTAGACACTGCTGGGTCAACAGAGCCTTCAGGCAGCTGTCTCCCTGGCTACTACTGCCCTGAAGGTTCTGCGAGTGCCAGGGCATTTATCTGTCCTGCCGGTAGGAGGCACTTAATCAGGACATATGGGTGTGGTGGCTCCTGTGGCAGTTGCGTTGACCCTGCTTTTCATGTGTCTAAGCAACTGCCGAGCTGTCTACACACATCCTGTGTTGTCAGTGGCGCTTCGTTTGTCTGCCGCTGTCCTTTTGTCTTCGAGAATGATGGAATGACGGATCTACGGTGTACGGTGCCGTATTAGGAGGGTCTGAATTGTCTGTCTCCCTCCGCTCTTCAGGGACTGTGGGGCGCAACCCTGGAAGCAAGTCAGAAGCGGACTGCGAGCCGTGTGAACCTGGAGTTACCTGCCAGGTGCAAAACGGGGTGCTGGTGCAGCAGCCGTGTCCCGCAGGTCATTTTTGCCCTGCGGGCTCCGTACAGGCTCAGAGATGCCCCGAGAGCACCTACAGAGGATACACTGGAGGCGGCTCCAAAACGGACTGCTTCGCCTGCCCCGCTGGTTACTTCTGCTCCGGTACCGGCCTCATTACGCCTTCTGGTGCTTGCCAGGCAGGGTCAGTCTATTTTTGCCGTTGCCCCAGTCTGCCGTTTTGGGAGCCTTCCCCGCAACTCCAGTCTATATCGTGCAGCACACGCTCCCTTCATTGCAGGGTTGTGCTAACACGGATAATCCTAGTGTACACTTGTATCTGCTGTGTGGATACGCTTATCGTGCTCGACAGCGAGAGATGGCAATGTGCTTATATATGATGTTAAAATACAAGATAATAATGTACGTGTTATTTTGCATTTTATGTATATCGCACTTTCTATAGCTATCTCGCTTTCTCTCGCTTACCTTTTTTGTGTGCTGTTATCTCCACGATCCCATCCTCTCGCATTTTCATGTATATCTCCTGCTCTGCACGATCACACATTTGCCTCACTTGCATGATAGCGCGTCTTCTTGCTATTTTGTTTGCAAGTGCAACTTTATTTCCCTTTTATCAATTTGGCTTTATCTAGTTGCGGGCACGCCTCCGTCTGCGTATCCACCACATCGTATGTCCTAGTTGCGTGTGAACAGCAGCAATAGCCCAAGGCAGAGCAGAGACCCATTTTGGATCTGGCATCCTGGTTGAAACCTGAGGTGTACAGGCCTTGCCTAGTACAATACAGGCATAGCTAAAGGGTCTTTGGCGTTTGTCTGTTAGAGCAGAGTGATAGACAGTTGCTCGCGAATGATAGATTTGCACTGTCTCTTTTTCTCCCGCAGGTATATTTGCTTGGGGGGAGCTACGACTCCTCAACCTGTCGACGGCGTCACGGGTTTTGCATGCACATTAGGAGGCTACTGTCCCTCTGGAGGTCTTCAGAAACAGCCTTGCTTGGGAGGTACTTACAACCCTGACAAGATAGGCCAGGGGCCAGCGGACTGTATCACCTGTCCCGCCGGCTACTACTGCGAGGGCAGCACCAGCACAGCTCCAACAGGCCTCTGTGAGGCCGGCTACATTTGCACTGGGGGCGCGAGCAACCCCAGGCAGCAGAGGGCCCCCAAAGGACATTATGCTGAGGAGGGGTCCTCTGCGGCCACTCCCTGCCCCAAGGGCACCTTCAACCCCAATGAAGGGCAAGACCAGTGCACTCCCTGCCTGCCTGGGTGAGCTACCTGCCTCTATACGACTTGCGCTGCTGGTAGAAGGCACGCGAAGAGACAACAAACTGCATGGGACGGATTGCTGGCGATACTTGTGGGAGGCAGGCGCAATTGATGGCAGGGGCACCACCTCCACTTGAGTTTGCTCTCGGATGCCGTCTTTTGCCGCAGATACTACTGCCCAGAGTTAGGCTCTGATACGCTCCTAAAGTGTCCCGCAGGATCGTATTGCGAGGAGGGGTCTATCACGCCAACTCCTTGCCCTGAAGGCACTCTTAGCTCAAGCCCTATGCAGGCCTCACTCGAAAGCTGCAGGCCCTGTCCTCCCGGCTCCTACTGCTACGGCAAAGGCAATCAGTCGGTTTCCGGAACCTGCGACGAGGGGTACTTCTGTGCACGCGGGGCCTCCAGGCCCAGACCCGATCTTGCTGAAGACGGCAGCTCGGGGCCGTGCCCTAGAGGGAGCTACTGCACACGAGTTCGTCCAAAAAAAAAACCAGCTGTTTTGTGCTCCTCATCTCGTGTGGCATGCCTCAACAACTGGGGCGTTAAACCAACGGAAACCGGGAAGCACAGGGCTATGTGTAGTTTAGGGATGCATGAGTAGGGTTTAGGCTAAGGGTGTTGGTTTAGCGTCTCAGAAAGGAGACAGCTGGCCGGTTGAGCACACGGTCAGGTTGTCTCCATCCTGCATGCGCTGCGGTGTACAGGGAGTCGAGAGGCCGTATCTGTGCGAGTCTGGGACCTACGGGGCAACAGATCGCCTCATGACGGCTTACCAGTGCACCAAGTGCACGGAGGGGTCGTACTGCTCCAGGATGGGGCTGCAGGAGCCCGAGGGTCTGTGCGCTCCTGGGTACCTCTGCCCAGCAGGTAGCCGAACCCCTTACGCTGTTCCCTGCAGGTGGGCGCTGTCTGGCCAACCGTCTGGTAGTTGTACCCTTTGTGTAAAGGATATTATTCTGACGAGACAAACGCTACATGCGGGTAGTGTGGGGGACAGCGTTCCCCGCGCCTGTTTGCGCTGTCGCCTGAGCAAGTGTGCGCTGACTGAAGCTGCTGTGTGGTCAGAGAGGGAAACTACTGCCCTGCTGGAGCCACTGGGGAGATCGCTTGTCCTGCCGGTGTGTGTGGCTGCGTCTGTTTGAATTTGTTGTCCCCTCTTGCTTCAGTTGCAGCTAGCGCTTTTGTCCCTTCCCCCTGTCTTCCTTCCGGGGGAAGGGTCTGACTGCATCCGCGGTGCCTCTTGGGTGCTGTTGGGCCTGCAGGAACCTTCAACTGGACCACAGGAGCATCTGAGTGCTCTCCTTGCCCTGCCGGATACTCCTGTGGCATCCGCACCTCCAACTACAGTCAACACAGATGTCCCCTTGGCCACTACTGTCCCGCAAGCTCCGATTCCACCGCCCCACCTCAGTGTCCCGCGGGAACCTTCGCCAGCGAAGAAGGCCTCAAGACCCAGTATCAGTGCCAGCCTTGTCTCCTCGGCAAAGTCTGCAGCGATCCTGGCCTTAGCAGCACTACAATTACCACTAGCTGCCCCGCTGGATCATACTGCTCCCCAGGCGATCAAACCAATCTTTCCGCCACCGTTGTGAAACCATGTCCACCTGGGAGCTATTGCCCTGCAGGGACTGTTGTGCCCATCAAGTGTCCTGCCGGTACTCTCTTGACTCCCCGGTTCCTCTCCCTCCCGACATCTGGCTCCCCCAGAGGTCGCTGGGCTCAAAGAGAAGAAGGGGAGGTCATGCAAGCACCACGAGCATCCGTAGGAGCCGCCACCGCTGTACAGTTCTCCTCTGTGTGTCACATTTGTTCAGGCAAACTCTGCACAAAAAGCGGTCTCGCTGACCCTGACATGCCATGCCCTGGAGGGGTGCTGTGCGCGGAGGGCAGCTCGTCCCTGGAGGCAGCTGTTTCGTGCCCCCTTGGCTTCTACTGCCCAGAGGGAGCCCTGGACCCTGTCCCCTGTCCTCGCGGCACGTATGGCTCCCAGTCTGGCTTTGGGTCAGATGTACAGTGCCGGCCCTGCACAGGGGGCCACTACTGCGACGGCAGTACCCCGGGGCAGATAACTGGGCTTTGTGCGGCAGGATTCTATTGCCCTGAAGGATCGACGTCTCCCTGGGCGGAGTTGTGCCCCAAGGGAAAAGTCTGCCCTGAGGGATCTGCCAACGCTCAGAGCTGTCCAATTGGCTTCTCCACCTTTGCAGACGGCTCTTCGGCGTGTTCTCGCTGCACCGCAGGCACACAATGCACGACAGGAAATGCCTCCCCCTGCGACGAAGGCTCTTACTGCGACGGAAAGAATGATGCCCAGCTCTGTCCTGTCGGCACCTACAGGCCCTTCAAAGGGGCCACCAGCCGAGACTCTTGTCTTCCGTGTCCCGAAGGTATAATGAAGGCCCTGCTGTCTCCACCGAACCGTAAAAGTCCCAACTGTAGCGGCTGATGCATAAATCTTGTGCAGGTCGTCAATTGCTGGTGACTCCCCATTGCCTCGGCTCTCCTCAGGCCACGCCTGTCCCACACCCGGTACCGCAACCCCCACTGCATGCGCTTCTGGTTACTACTGCATTTCTGAGTCTGTCTCCACGACTCCTTCAACAGCCATTTCGCTCGACGAGGCGTTAGCGGCTGCGCAAGGCAGCTCGGGAGCACCCACCACAGGGGGAGGCCCCTGCCCATCAGGCAGCTACTGCCCAGCCAAGGCTCGCTTTCCAAGTCCGTGTCCACCTGGCATGTACTGCGGGAGGTCCCTTCTGACGGAGCCACAGGGCCCCTGTGCAGCCGGCAGTTTCTGCGGCAACAACGCCACTACTGACAGCCCGTCTGGCCCCACACACGTTTGTCCATCGAAGACTGTTGGAGGGCTGTGCCCGTCGGGTGGGTCTGCCACCGAGGGAGGTGACTGTGATGTTCATCCTTGCTTCTACCGCCCGAGAGACTCCTTCTAGCAGCATCAGCACTAAATCAGCATCTTCTCGGTAGTTTGTGGCCGATCATGCCACAACTGTCTTTTTGGATTGCGTTGTCGGCGGTTCTCAGGTCACTACTGCCCTGCCGGGGCCTCCGTGCCGATCGCCTGTCCCAGGGGTGCGTACAGCTTGCTAAGCTAATGCCTGTCTGTTCCCCTGTCTGCGTAGGCTGGCTGTCCGCCTCACTGACTAGCCATCTACTTAGCTAGAGAGCCAGCCTGACAGCTGGCTCACTAGCTAGCTGGACAGCTGGCAATCTCGCTCGTTTGGGTGTGCAGGGACTGTGCGCCAGCATCGCTCGGGGCGAGAGCTGAGTGCATGCGACCCATGTCCTGCTGGGTCGTATTGCCCAAAACCCGGTCTTCTCCGGGAAGCGGGCAAGTGCTTAGAGGGTTTCTACTGTCCTGCAGGCTCGACGGTGAGTGTGAAACAGCAAGATACTAAGCCTCTCGGACACTCAAGAGAGAGGAGATAACGGGTGGACGCCCTGCTCTGTTGCAAATCAAATTTCCCTTGAAAGCCGCAGCTGTAGGCCTGCGGTGCTCGCCTGTTGCGTGCTCTCTCAGGAGGATACCGAAATGCTGTGCCCAGCAGGCGCTCGCTGTGGGAGTGGGGAGGCAGAGCCTCACATTTGCCAGGCCGGGTACGCTCAAGGAAAGTGGTCCCACAGAGCAGTAGTCTAGCAGCTCATTTCTTATGTTTGAATCTACTGTCGCTGCCCTTATTGACCCAGGGGGCTTCTGGAGTAAAGTGTTAGCACTAGAGCAGCAGCAGCAGCCGCATTGACACCTCTGTTCCATAAGGAACACATTGGCCGCTGCAGCTCGTCACCCTGCACAATGTCTCTTTGTAGGCTAACGGTACCTTGTTATATCTGTTGAAATTCCCCGCCTGTATGGGGATGTGCCCGTGGGGGGGTTATCTGTTCATAATATGTGATTCTGCACACTTCTGGGCAGCCTAGAAAGGCCCACGTAGACGTCATCCTATCGTCTCCAGCTGCTGTGTGTGCATTCCCGGGAAGTCCAGTAAAGTGCGAGCTCCATGGGGGCTGGCGATACTTACAGACAGCCAAAGCTGCTTTCCGTCGGTGTCTCAGGACCTACCAGGCAGACGAGGGCAGCAATAAGTGTCTCCCATGTCCCGCCTCCTTTTACTGCAAAGAAGGTTCTTCGACCCCTCAGATCTGCCCGGAGGGCCGCTACTGCCCCTCAGGGACCGAGGATCCCCAGCCTTGTCCCAGTGGCACCTACAGGAACATCACTGGGGGCATTTCACTACAGGACTGCTTTCCCTGTCCTCCGGGGAAGTACTGCCCGCATGAGGGCACCAAAGGAGACTATCAGAAGTGTCCCCCTGGATACTATTGCAGCTTCGGTGCTGGGACATTGAGCAATTCGAGCACATTCCGCCGTGCCCTCTCCAACGGGTCGCTCTGGACAAGCCAACAAGATGACACCGAAGAAGACGACCCCTGCAACGGGGTTCTCCCGTGTGTTTATGCGCGGCTGTAAGCTCAGTGTTGCCTCTGCTCTCCACATGCTTTCGAAAGAAGCTTGAGGCAGCAACTAACTCTGCTATACCCTAAACCCAATAGTGGGAAGCGGCATCCACATTTGCCTGCTGCCTACGAAGCTGCACCCACACTTGCATGCTGGCTCCTCGCCTGTCCGGTGCGTGCCCCACAGGTGCCCTATGAATTCATTTTGTCCAGAGGGAGCCTGGGCTCCTTCCAACTGCCCCAGGGGCACCGGCCATACCCGTCGGGGCGCGACCGCTGAGTCGGAATGCCTCAAGTGCCCAGCTGGGGTTTACTGTGGCACTTCAGGGGACAAGGTGCCCTGCGATGCTGGCTTCATTTGCAAGGGAGGGGCCTTAACAGCGAGACCTGCTGATACAATAACAGGCGAAATATGCCCCAAGAAACATTTCTGTCCGCGGGGCACTACTAACAGCCGAGTCTGCCCCATCGGCACTTACGGGCCCACCAAAGGACTGGGTGACAGCTGTGACCCATGCCCTGCCGGCGTCCTCTGCGACCAAGAAGGTGAGCCAGTGCATGCGCAAGCAAAGCACTAGACTGGCACAGCAAGCTGCTCCTCCTTTTCCCGAGTACAGCAGGTCCGAGAACGGTCCTGCACCATACATTTTTTGCACTTCGCCCAACAGGCAGTACAACCGCACCACAGACATCGCTGTAACAGCGGCCGCGCAGTTATGCAACGGCATCGGTCTCCTTTTTGCACTCAGGCCTCGAGTCGCCGACTGTTAAATGGTGTCCGGTTGGAAACTACTGTCCAGAAGGAGCCATCAGCTCGCGGTTGTGCCCAGTCGGGACATACAACAACGTGGAAGGGCAGACTAGCCTAAGTGGCTGTCTCGCGTGCCCTCCAGGTTAGAGGAGGGACATTTAGGCACCGGTTGAACTGACGCCTAACGCCTTCCCCCTTCGGTTGTTCTAAGAAGACACCCTCTCAGCAGGTGCCTGTTGAGGCCCAGCCATTCCGGCGAATCTCCAAAGGCGACTAACTTTGCGTTGCTTCTGAGTTTGTGGGCAGGGAAGTACTGCGGGACAGCTGGCCTCACAGATCCCACTGATAGTTGCCAAGAGGGGACGTGGTGTATCTCTGGCTCACAAATCAACGACGCGTCGCTAGCTTACCTCCCCAGCTCAGTGGTGCAGTGCCCCGTTGGCTACACATGTGCAGCAGGAGCTGTGAGACTCTCTCATATGGCTGATAGAAAATACGATCTGGACCTGCGAGGCCGCAGGCCTTAGCGGTGGCTGGCCTTTGGAGGCTTGCGACCACCCCAGACCACAGACAGCCTGCAGCCGCCCCACACGACCCCTTTGTCCTCTTGAGGAAGACAGCGTTGAGCGTTCCGGTTGTCTTCTTTGTGTCGTATTGCCCTGCAGGTTGTGCCTGAGCCCTGCAAAGCCGGAACATACAACGACAAGCAAGGGGCCATCCAGTGCAGCCCATGCCCAGCAGGGGTGTTCTGTGCGCATTCGGCTCTCTCGACGGCCTCGGCTGACGGGCCGTGCTTTGCAGGTTTTTACTGTTCAGGGGGCTCGTCCACACCGACACCCCAAGGCGGTGCACATGGAGACATCTGTCCTGAGCATAAATACTGCCCAGCAGGTAGAGCAGACGAACACTAAACCACATTAAGCATTGGGTACGCGGGAGGCACTTATCCCGCTGCGCGCACACCGTCATGAAGCACATGCCGTCTAAGGAAGGGCTGTTTGGTCCATTAGCGCGATGGGCAGGTGTATTCATACTTGCTTCAGAAGCATTTATGCTGGATGCGTGCTCAGGTTCCTCTAGTCCAGTGGATTGCCCCGCTGGCACATATAACGTCGCTAAAGGTACCCTGCCTCCCCTAAATTGCCGAAGCGAGTGCCGCACACACCTTTCGGAGACACTGTGCAGGCGTCGACTGGCAGGAGCAGACCTCCCAGAATTTGGTGCATATAAGTGTTTGTCATGTTTCTTCCGACACCCGATTTCCACCTACGGAGGAATATTGCTGCTACCTCTCAGGGATGCCTGAATGTCCCGCCTGCACGGCTGGCTTCCTCTGCGACAACGGGAGTCAACAAGTGTGCCCACAAGGCGGATACTGTCCTTCTGGGCAGTCCACGGAGACGCGCTGTGCCCCCGGAACCATGGGTTTGTCTACCGGCCTCACGTCTCAAGAAGAATGTGCCGAATGCCCTGCAGGAAAAGTTTGTACCGACGGCATGGAAGCAGGCAACTGTCCTGCGGGAACAATTTGTCTAGGCGGTGCGGCTCCTGGGGTGACGGTCGCCTCCGTCGAGTTAGAAATGCAAAGTGGTAACTTCTGGAGTGGAGTTCAAATACAGCTTGCGTAAGCAGCTAGAAAATAGCACAATCCCCTATGTACTTTTAGGGCCTCCAAACGACTTCACGACCCGCGTCGACTGCAAGCAAAGTTGTTAGCCAGACTCCTACTGTGCAGAACTTCCTTTCAGGGTCCCGAAGTGTTTGTAATGCATAAAGGGCTGGAAAGAGGCACTCTGCAGGGGTTGTTCCTGCCCTATGTATCTCTTGGGTGTGCTGGCCGTCTGCTATGCGTACCCTTGTTTGTATCTTCCCTCACCTCAGAGGACCCTGCCCTGTGGGCATGTATTGTCCAGCTGGAGCCACGTATCCACAACGGTGTCCCGATGGCCAGGCAACCACTACAGAGGGGGCAAAGGCGGCAAGCGATTGCGCCCCCTGTCCAAATGGCTACTTATGCAACGCTGTGACTATGGTAAGAGTAGGACACCCTCACGAAACCCTGAATGCTACTGCTATGTTGCTTTCTTAGGTTAGTGGGTATTTCGTTGCCTTCTCAGCACAGCAAGGCCATGCTTGCCGGCGTTGATTCAGTTGGCGCAGAAGTGCTGAGAAGGAGCCATTATGACTAGGGAGACTTTTACTGCTGTCTCCCAACTGGTACTCGGCAGTAAAACTCTGGACGTATACTGTTGGACAGCTCAGCACAGTAAGTGTCGCGTTGTCCTGCAGGTCCCCATAATTTGTCCTGAGGGTTCCTACTGTCCCCCAGGAGAGGAGACAATTTCGCTCTGTCCTCCAGGAACGTACCAGGGCTCTCGCGGGGCAACCGCTGCCGACCCGTGCAGGCCGTGCGAGGCGGTGGGTGTACCGACAACTCCCTTTCCCGTACTACAGTTAAGCCATTGGCAGCTTTCACACGGAGTCCTCAATGCCTCTCTGCGTTACAGTGGAATGTGACAGCAGCACATCCCCAGCAAGGCTTGCAGTGCATGCCTTCCTGCCCCCTAAGGGCGGAGGCAACATGCTGACGCACTGCTACCCGCCTCTGCGCTCCAGTGTCCGCTGCCCCCACCAACCTTGTAGAAAGGTGTCTTAAGCGTCTGCGGCTGTTTGTGTGCAGGGCCACGTATGCCCTATTGAGGGGATGGAGTTGTACGCCAACAGCGTTTGCCCGTGGGGGCACTACTGCTTGGAAGGGACTGCGGAGCCTAAAGCGTGTGATCCAGGGACATTCAACAACCAAGTGGGCACCAAAGCACCTGAAGACTGCAAGCCGTGCCCTGAAGGTACAAAATACGGCATCAGCTCCTACAAGCAATACCGTTTGGGAGACCACATCTCTACAACTTTTGCTGGTGTATGGGCAGCCGCAGTGACCAAGGGTTGTCTCTTGATGGCCGGTTGCATCGGCAGTCCGCTGAGCCCGTCCCCCTACCTGGCATGGGTCTCTCAGGCTTTTCGTGCTCTGGAGAAAAGGCAGCTTACCGCTCGTTTACACGAGGAACCCCGCTGCTAGATATTGAAAGGGGGATGCTGGTGCAGAGGGAATTAGCAAGCTACCGGACAGCATGTCCGCCGAAGGCGTATTGCCCGGAAGGGTCTATAGAACCTACTCCCTGTCCACGAAATTTCTACTGCCCCGGAGAGACAGTGGAGCCAATTGCCTGCCCGGCCAACCACTACTGCCCAGATGAAGCAGAGACCCCGCAGCCGTGTCCCAAGGGATACTTCTGCCCTGGAGGTGAAGAGGAACCATTTACGTGCCCGCCAGGAAGCCGGGTATGCCGAGTCACTACTGCAAGCTTTGCGGTTAATCTGTCAGCGCATGTGGAACTGAATCTTTTGGATTGTTCACCCTCATAACACGTTGTGTAGAAAGTGAATTTGCACATGATTAACATTCCGACATACACAGCAGCCCCCCTGCCATCCGTTCGTCGTGTTTGCCGTCTCTGGCCCCCCAATGTCGTGTTCTGGGATTCAAAATTTCCGAATGCATTGACTGCTTTGTAATTTCTTTCTGCCTTCACAAGCTGCCGATCTGCAGGCCACCTCGTCTTGTGACGGAGCATTAACTGCCGAGGAATGCTGCGAGCCGTGCCCAGCGGGTACCTACGCTGACGAGGCAGCTTCTTCTGTCTGCAGTGTCTGCAGCCCTGGCTACATATGCACAGGTGCTTACTCTGCCCTAAACATGATTTTCATAGCAGTCTTGCAGATATGCAGAAGCACACGGGGGTACCAAGCGTCTTGCTACCAAACCTGTTGGCTGGTAAACGGCCTAGTTTTGAGGGCACTCAGCTGAGAGTTGAGAGTTCAGGACAGCAAAAACGGTTATCATGCTATCCGGCCGCTGCAGAAGGGTCGACAACTCCTACGCCGTCGACAAACGGAGGTTATATCTGCCCAGCTGGCTACTACTGTCCCGCGGGAGCAATCACTCCCCGGCCCTGTTCGCCAGGAACGTATAGAGAAGCTCCGGGGGCAGGAAGTGCCTCTGATTGCCTCCCCTGTCCTTCAGGAACTTACCAGCGTTTCGTTGCAATGGTGAGTATGCACGCATCATCACTGGCTAATCTTGGGGATGTCTAAAAGCATTTGTAGAACCCCCCTCCATGCAGACAGCCACGCATACCATCATACTATTCATCGCCGATACCACGCCCCAACATTTTTGTCCTGTTGCCTCTGTTGCCTCTGTTTGTAACCCCCTTCTCAAATTTGTTTTATCATTCTTTGCATGCTCTGGGGAGGCGTAACAGGAGGCTTAGCGGCAGGATTGCAACTATAGAGATCTGTTGCTGCCTCTGCATATACATGGGCTCATGGGTTGGTGGCCTGGGTTCGACATCTTCGGGGCTTTAGTAGATGGCATATAAGGCTTTAGAAACACCAGCTTATGGTTCAAGGTGTCGGCTCCAGTGCTGGGTGGTGACCCGCAGACCTCGTGTGATAAATGCGGCCCGACTTCCGTGGAACAGCAGGAGGCGGGGGCATACAGCTGCACATGTTTGGGGGAAAATCGCGTGTACCAATACGGAGACAAGACTTGCCCCTGCCAGAGCGGGTCAGCTATACCGCTACCTTGCCGCACCGCCCACCCACTTCACTGCTGCTCTGCCTGTCTTGCTTCCCATCCGCATTGCTAATCGTAGGCTTTGCTTGCTGCATCCGTTTTGCATGCACGCAGATACGTAAGCTACGACCATCACCTGGAGGTGGCAGAGCTGGATGATGGAACGCTGAATTGTCAGCCAGTGACGTTCCGTCGTTGTGAACCCCTGGAGCACAGGGACCACCTGGGGAGCTGTGCTGCTTTAGCGGATTGCACGGAGGCTTGCGGCCCTGAGGGCGGCACGTTCCTCAGCAGTGCCGGCATTTGTGAGTGCGCTAAAGCTATAGCAGAGACGACGCAGTGCGAAGGCAGCTGCAAGGCAGCACTTCCAACCGTAACGCTGGAAGGAGAGAAAATGGTCTTAAATGATCCCGAGACAGGCCTAACGACCACCTTGCAACACCCAGATATAGATCTGTCCGAAGCCGTCCTATATTGCTCGATGTTCAGAGTACGACAGAACCAATTCACCACAGGGTAACTGGTCGCAACTCTAGGAGGAATACTCTGTCCAGCTACGTAACTGCAATAGAGAATTGTGTGAAAGCGTTTTGCCGCTTGCGCAGGAAATGTTCACTGGAGTTCCAATCCCCTGTAAAATTCATTTCCAAAGGGCTGACCAGACAGGGTTGCATGGGCTGTACGTCCCTCCAACCTCACTCTGGTCTCCCTCGCTGATATTGCGAAGTGAAACTCCGACACGCCGCAAGTTTTCGTGGGCCCGCCGCAGCTCTTGGCATGCAAAGAGCACCGCTAGGGGGGCTGATTTGGAACAAGAAGGCTCTGCTATTGGGGATTCCGGGATTTCCCAGCAGCTACGTCGCTCCTTCGTACAGCTGCGAAACAACTCTATGCAGGCCTCCATCTCGGATCTCCAGTCCATGACAGTCACCAACACCGTAATCTGCATCATACAGGGGTCCTCAATTGTGTGGGAGTTAAAAGACGGAGTCTACCCCATATATGTTCAGGTCAGCCCGGCATCCGGTAGAGTGCTCGAAATTGGCGTAGTAGCAGCAGCCTCTATTGATGCTGCCAGAGGCACTCATTCGCTTGTCACTTCCATGAACAACAACAGTGTGTATAAACGTAATGCTGGGCGGACAACGGGGAAGTGGGGCTGCTCAGTCCCGCGTCGCGAAGCGTATCTCTGTTTTTCGCTTCACATGGGATGTGGTGTCTTTTAGGAATCTCTTCTGAACACAGGCAGCACCTTCGACAGCACTGGTTTTAGAGCGCTTGCGAAACAAGTGGAGAGTGGAAACAGCCCCAGTTTCTTCATTCAAACATTTGAAGCCGAAGGGAGTTTCGTGTTCGCCTCGTCAATGCACAACTCCATATTGTCGTTGGTGCGAGTTCTGCCCCCAGGCATGGAATGCCCGGGAGACACTGAGTGAGCGTTATTCCGCAATTCTCCGTAGAGTACATCACACCCGAATAGTGTACCGTGGCACCCTACCTTTGCATTACGGGCCCTCCTGACTGCCTTCGAATGCTGCCGCTACACATTAATGGCCACAGTGAGAAGACAAAACTGAAGACTTTTGTTACCTATTTTCTGTGTCAGATGGAATGCTCGTGGGCGTTGCGCTCAGATACCCCACTCCCATTCGCCTGCGCCCACTGAGTCTCCTGGCCATATCTCTCCTGACTAACAGCATCTTACTCGACCCAGACTGGGTCCTTCTTGCAGGGCTGCTGTTAGCGCTGGTTCTAGTCGTGCTGATGCTGCTGGGCCTAGCCGCACGATTCGTCCGTCACCGCTGGCCCGCTGTTGAGGGCCCAACCAATTCGGAATATTCTCTTTGCCTCCAGGGCTGTAGCAGTCTGGCTCCTATGCGCCCTAAAGCGCCAAAGGGTACCGCAGCAGATATCTACTCCCGCTACATGAGGCCAGCCGGTTCTACGCGTATCACACACTACAGAATACGAGATGATCTGCTGGATAGCACTGTAAGTTTGAGTATGCATACGTAGGCTGATCATTCCGCCTCTCCACCCATGGTGCGTCCAAATGCATAGTTAACCTGTTGAAGGATAAAACGCCGTACAATCCAGAGATATCTTAAGCACCCACATGCGCGGAGGCACCTCGAAACATATTCGTAGGTACACCTGCCGGAGCCACAGTAATATATTACACAAAACCTTATTTTCATGTTCCCCCCCGCAACACTAAAAACAACAGCTCGTGCAGCTGTAGCGTCTGAAACGAATGGCTTGCTTTGCAAGCCCTACGGTGCGGCTGGCAGGAACAAGAACAGTACGACCCTGTTGCCGATGTGAAGCCGGCACTTGACCGGCTGCATGTTGAAATCGACATTCAGGATCTTCGTGTCGTGCAAGTAAGGAGGTCTCAGCAGCCAATCCCCCCCATATGATTGCACCCGTCTTCCTGCAAAACTATTTCCTCACCTTCTGCTCAAAATAAGGCACGCGCATCCACTGGTAGTGCAAATAGTGTGGAGGCAGCGATTTAGGGCTGCATGTGGTCATTATGGTCAAATAAAGCATCTCCTGCGGCCGTGTGATAGAGTGTCTCCTGCGATCCTTCTGCAACCCCAGGCAACTCTTGAGAAGCTATGCGATATGCGGGCGGCAGTGGCGCATGTGCTGGACCAGGAAATGCAACGCGAAAAGGACACATGCTTGGAAGCAACTCAGTTGGTACGAGAAGAATATGGCTTTCTTTTCCGAGGGACCTCTTCCGTTGCTACTTGGCGGCCCCTTCTGAATTTGTTATCAGCGTGCATTGGGACTCACAAGGACACTGAAGCGAAAGCCACCAGGCCCAACAAAATTGTGCAGTCTGCCTGCAACGGTGCGGCCACAGGTTGGGAAGATGCTCACTTCGTTGCAAGAAAGGGTCGACTCAGCACAGCTAAAAGGCACCTTGTCGATCAGCAGTCGGCATGTCACAGCCTTGCTACGCTGCATCTTGTCGGCCCTTCAAGGGCCTGATAAACGCCAAGAAGCTGAGCAGAAGCTCAGGGAACTCGATGGAGAACTCCAGGCCAAGCGAGGTGAAGAACAGCCTGTTCTCAAGCAGGCAAGTGGTGGCAACAAGGAAGCAGAGATACTAAGGGTGTGCGTCGCAAAGGCGGGCCCTTCTGTCTATGATTCCCTGGATGCCGCTATCAGGACTGCTAAGGAAGTGCGTACTCTATAAGCAGTGCACAGCATAGAAGTAACTAGCGTAAAGCCTATGAGCAGAGACCTAACGCCTTGCAGCCCGCGCTAGTGACACAATTACGACAGTGTCTGCTATTGATCACTGTATCGGGGTATGCCTTGCAGAGCAAGGAATCTGTGGAAGATATCCAAGAGGTTACCGAGCAGTATGGGTCGAAGGCGACCACAGACCCCGACGGCCAGCGACACTTCATGCTAGCGTCGGTCTATGACTTCCTGTTGAAGCGCGAGACGAAGCAGGTCGCCGCCCGCTTTAAAAACCTCTCATATTTGCACAGACACGTGGACCTCGCTGAACGTCGAATGAAGGAGAGGATCGACGCATTCGCCACCCTTTGCACTGTGTCTAGGCAGGATATGTTGGCTCTGCAAGTCTCGCAGAACGATTGCATCTTAGAGTGGCAACAAACCAGCCTTATCAATAGGGCCAGAGAAGATGACCGGTTAGCACCCTAGCCCGCTCGAATACGCGCACAGTTTTGGGGGGTTCGTCCGCTTTTCATGTCATATTATGAGCTTTGACAGTTTTGGGGGGTTCGTCCGCTTTTCATGTCATATTATGAGCTACTTTCTGGATTTAAATGTGTCTAGTTACACGCCTGCTCCTTAGAGGGGCAGCGGAGACATGCGGAAGCGGGCACCTTCGTTGTGCACTTGGTCCGCTGTGCTGCAGAATTCTGGGTGAAGTGTCAGGCCAGCTGAATCGAGTGTTTCAAGAGGTACCTGCGTAAAGCCACGGCAGGCTACATGCGTTGGTAGCGAATGTAGCTCCTCAAACAAGCAGAAGCGAGACATGCTCAACCCGTCTCACCATATGTCGGTGCTTGGTACACTGGGCAAAGGCGCCATATCTGTGGCATCTGCAATTTCCAATAGGTATTGGCGGAGCTGATGGTGGCCCGCGATGACGAAGTTCCTTCTATGGTGAATAATCTCACCGGCTCAATTGGATCAATAATTCAGCAGAAGTGCGCCAAATCGACTGGCAACTGGGTTCAATCCTCGTACACACAGAATGCAGCGAAGCAGCTGAAAGAGCTGAAGCAGCAGCAGGAAGCTCAAATAAAGGCGAAATCAGAATCACAGACGGAACTTCTGCGCACTTCGTTGCAAACCGCCCACGCCTCCATGGCGAGGCATTCCCATGTGTTGGCGGAGCGCGAAAAGGCAGCATTGGCAAAATTGCATAAGGCGTTCAAAAAAGAAGTCCGATCCGTCTATGCGTCTGCAGCTGCGAAGGCAACTGCAGCAGCTGAAGCGCAAGCTGCAGTTTTAAACCTAGTGCGCAGGTGCAAAGGAAGCTCAGGAGGCGCAATACTGGGAATGGTAACAGCCCATCTCAGTATTTCTGAGGACACCAGTACCCCACAAACGCCCTTGGCGTTGGACCCAGAGCGCATCGAGGAGATGAAGAAACGAGCACTAGAAGCCATAGCTGGCGCTTTCGCTAGGCGCGAAGAGCTGCAAAAGCAGTGCGAGGCCCTCAGGCTTGCGCACTTGGAACAACGGAATCAAGCCTTTGACAAGTTTATTGGAGAGTCTTCGCGGCTTGCTGTAAGGGAACTGCTTCTGGCTAGAGTTAACCTTCTGAAGAGTTGTCGACATTTAAATGTCTCCTTTTTTTGTCCACCTTCCCCTGTCCTAATAATAATAACCACATGTTTTCCGCTTGCCACACATACAAGCGAAATTTATGCTACTCCCAATGCTAAATTTCGCTTATCTAGAGGTAGATGAAAGATGTGCACGTGCAGTCCGACCGCGCACGAGGAGCGTTCGCCAAGATTTTAGGTTTGGCTGAGGCCACTGCGCCGGCAGAGGCTGGACTTGGGGCCCCTCTGTTGCGGCATATGGGCATATCACGAGCTTTCGAGGACTTGTACCAGGTTCGCGCCCTGCCTGACAGTACGAAGGATATTGTCCAAGAGCTGTGGAAGCAACAACAGGCCAGCTTCCAGAGCCTTCTGGAAAATTACTTCAAGCAGTTCCAGGTCGCGCACGCAGGGACGGTTGTAGCCCTCAAACGCATGTAGGTCTTCTGCAGTAGTCTGTTTTCACCCAACACAGTTTACACAAGTGAGTGCGTAATATCGAAGAATAGTTTAGTTCATTTCATCGTTTTTTGGATTCCGCCGCGCATGCTCCAGCGTTTGTCACAAGCCAGAAGAAAGTCTAACTTCAGTTGGCATGTCTCCTAATAACAGGCTTCTGCTGGTTGCATTAATACACTTGCAGCCTGCCATGCGCATGCGCCAAGGCATCTCCGTAGTATGTAGTTCATACAGATAGCTCTTTTATGGCAGCCACAAGTACAGCAAGTGTTTTCACCTTTAGTGCTTCCTGCTTCGGCGTATCAAATGCAGAAACGGCCGGTACATGGAAGGGCTGAAACAGGCAATGTACACGCACCGAGAGGAGACATCCGGCTTGGAAAAGCAGACAGCAGACAACCTCGCAGCACTTCAAAAGGAAGACATAAAAGAGAGGAAGCAGCTTAAGATCCTAGTGGCACAAGTGAGTGTCTTGCGCGTGCTGCCCTTGAGAATATGATATCACGCGCTGCTAATCCTTATTGCCCAGAGCTAGGTAAACACCTAGCTCTGAACAATAAGGATTATCAGCGCGTTCCGTCACACGTTTAGCACACCTGCAGTTGATGAGCAAGCTTGTGCATGTTTAGGCCCGATATCTTGTGAACATGCACCACAGAGCATCTCCGAGGCGTTCTTATTAGCATCAGAGGCTGATGCTCGCGCTGCAACGTTCCAAAAGCAGCTAACTCTCCTGGAGGGTTACAGAGGCCACCAATATGATATACATGAGCTAGAAAGTCGGATTAAGGAATTAGCTAACGGGGAGCTGGACACAGTCACGCGAGCACGAGTGAGTTACAAGCAGCCGGTGCAAGTGTCCATAGTGCAAACTAAGCCGCAGCCTATTTCAGTCAACTCTGCATTGTTGCTGCGAATCGTTGAGCAGCATCAATTATTGCGAAATCCAATATTCAGTTGGTCGTGCTCGTAGGACGAAGGAGAATCGCGGCTTGCTGGTGAAATCTCAGCCTTCGAGATGCTGAGAGCAAAGGAGGAGGAACTCGTCCAACTCCTTCACCTAGAGCAAATAAGGAGCAGCGATGTAGCGCACCTGGAGATTGCTGCAACTGAAGTGCACGAAGCAGAAGTCCACAGTGCCACTTGTCGGGTTACAGAACTGCTGCTGCAACACGCAGAAACGAAGGTGACGGCAATGATGAACTTATCTGTAAGCCAGTGAGACTTTCTTATTGTCGACCTGCAGTCTTTTACTTGCTTCCAAACGAACGGATGCCCACTGGCGTGTCTTTTTCTCCTTTACACATACCGAACCCGCGCAGCCATGCTGAGCTCTTTCCTGCAGACTGGCGGTGCATCATCCGTTGATGCAGATATAGCCGACTACTGCTCCAGCTGGGAGAAGGTGCTCGCTACTTCAGCATCAAATAAGACCGAAGATATGCAAAAGCAGAAGGCGGTTTATGTCGAACGCATACGCAGCCTGTCGAAGTCCCAGGAGGCTCAGAAGGCTTTGCGACACAGGCAGCAGCTGCATGTTTCTCACGAAATTATGGAGGTACAGTCCCTCGGTCGACTACAGTTCCTGCTTAAGTCTTGATGTAGGTTGTGAACAACTGGTTACTTAGGATTAGTTTGTGCGTGCTTGGCTTCCCTCTTTGGCAGTTACAACAATACCAGGGGCCTCTGGCAATCGAGAAAGGCCGTTTTATGAATGAAGTGCTGCGCCAGCTAGCTGTCCACCAGGCGGATGTAGAGTTTGAGGTGGAGAAAGCCCGCCTAACTAGCAACCGAGAAGAGGAGCTCCGCGCAGTGGATGCTGAACTCGCAGAGATCGAAGCCTTGAGTCAGGAGATGCAGCGAGCAGCTTCCACAGAACAACTTGCAATAGGACAACCTGGCCGTAGCCAGCCTACCGAAGGATCTGCAGATGCAGAAGGGTCTGGCGAGACTGCTGGAGCGGCTCACCAGGCGGGCGAAGATCAACAGCAACTCTTGCCAGAGACCCAGTCAGCTGAGGAACGAAGCGGGAGCCCTAGTGCGCTCGATAGCCATGGATATGGCACTGATGGTGAGAGTGGCGAAGATAAGGGGCCAGAATCTGCGCTCCAGCCTGACAAACCACGGGCTGAAGACAAACGGAGGCAGCTAGAGATCGCGTTGGCTGAAGGGGATATTAGCGGGGCCCAGGCGCACCTGGTTGAGGCATACAGAGAGCGCCTGCGACAGGCTGAAACAACCAATGACCAGGAGAGGCTAATGCAGGACCAGCGCGCCCAGCAGTTACTGCAGGAGAGGCGGCAGCGCCTGCTGGAGAAAAAGGCCCGCCTCCAAGCTGAGCAGCAGAAAGCTCTTGAAAAATTGGAAAAGGAGAAGCAGTTGAAGCTTGACAGGCTGCAGCAAGAACTGCAGCAAGATCTTGTGGACTTTTCCATTGAGTTTGAAGTAGAGCCACACGAGCTTGACAGGCTTGCTAGGCAACTATGGACCGAATCTCATCAACGATATCAACGGCAACTGCGAGAAATGGAGAAGAGGCACGCGCTGGCTATGGAAGATGCATATGACAGTTTTGTAAAGGACTGGGCTGAGCACCACGATGGCGAGGTTGACGTAGGTAGTGATACTCCCTGTTAACCTGGGGAATGCTTAGCGCTTGTTTTTGAATGGTTGTGACAGCGAAGGGCGTTGATTGCAATCCCACAAAATTTGGTGGAGCTACATTGCTGCTTGGTCGTGACCTCAGGCTGAGCTCCAGTTGAGACATGCAGCCTGGAGGGCAACTTCACGGCGCATCGAGGACAACCAGCTGCACGAAAAATGCCAGCTGGAAGAGTCGTGGCAAGCATCCGTAGAAGGTACCCTCCCTGCTATGCTAACGCCATCTTTTTATGCATTTGCCTGTCCTTGGGAATTGCAATGCTCTGCTAGTGACTGGGTCGCTGCTGCTGTAACCTGTGGAAGCCGCAGGCAGGTGAGGCTGCATTAGCTGATTTATACGGCTCTGAAGTCCCTCAGCTTGCACACGCCTCTTCAACCAAGGCTTTTCTTCATTTATTCGCAGGAAAGTTAAAGCTGTTGGCTGCGAAAGGCAGCGAAGCCGCCAAGCAGTATATGGAAGAGACCAAAGAGAGTTAGTTCTACGGCAAATGGCAGGCCATATAAACTACCCGCTGCCGTAGTAACTTGCATTGCTGGACAGGGAGTTATATGAACAGATTGTTGCCGTGGTACCGTCTTTTGCGCAGCTCGGACTCGTATGGCTGATGTGTGGAAGCAGCGTTTCGAGGCCATTCAGCAGGAACAAATTGCCGCAAAAAGGGCGATGGAGGAAAAAGAGGCGGCTTACAAGGCTCATGTTGAAGAGCGGATCAAAGCCGTCGAGGTGATACTACTTGTTTTCAAAACCTGCACGGAGCTTCTTTGTGCAAGCACCGAAAACTGGTGCAAAGCTGTTAGCAAGAATGTATCTAACTACGTTTCCTGAAGTTTTCTGACCCCAGTCGGTGCCCATATATACGCCTCTTGCATCATATGGCCTGCGTTCGCATATTCGTTTGGTAAAGGCCGTCTCTGGTATCCAGCACACGGTTCAAACCTACCGCAGGACCTGTCATTGCGCTGCAGGCGCAATGGGCACAAAAGCTGTTTGACCTAAAAAACGAAGAGTGGACGAAGCTCCAACAAGTTCAGGAGCTCGCAGAGGCTGGCTTGAAGGAAAGGAGGAAGATGCTTGATGCATCAATTGAAGCAAAGGCGAAGGCAAGCAAAGAAGCAGCAGGATCACCAGAGGGGATACACGCATCACATGACCTATTGCTAAGCGAGCTAACAGCAGACATGCGGCAGCTTGAGCAAGCCCTTCGAGCTGAGAAGAATCGCCAGAATATCATCTACCAAAGAAAGTTGCTCGACAGGGTGCAGCGAAGAAAGAAGCGCATCATGAACGATGCAGCAAAGGAAAGGAAAGCCATGGAACAAGACGCCCTCGAGCAGCAGACACAGTTACTCACCCAGCAGCTTCATCAACAAAGGTTTCTGTTTGGTCGGGCGAAAACCTACCAGGTCTGTAACGGCGATCATAGCAGTAACTTAAGCTGGGCGTTAAATGGTAGCGGTTTTCTTTCGCTCGCCGCCGGTACAGCGTTTCGGAGCAACCTGAGCATTGGCCAGTCATCGCTGTTAATGCGTGGTACAACGGTAGTGCCAATTCTCTGGAATCTATTCTTGAACGTGAGAGCAAGGTGTGGTGAATTCCATAGGTGGCGCTTAAGTTCTCTCATCAGTGGCTGGTAAAAGCGCGGCAGCACCTGCGCGCTCGTGAAGAGGGTAGAGATGAAGATGAGCACAAGCTCCATGAATTGTCGGAGAAAGAATTTTTCAAAAGATGTGCTCGCATGCGGTAAGTATTCCGACACACGGAAAGCTTGCCACTCTTAGGTAAACCGCCGACGAATCTCACAGGTGTTAGGCAACAATTTTCAGCCATGGAAGGCATGGAGCTAGCCTGATTAAGGTTCCTTGCGCGCTGCATTTCTTTACAATGCAGCACGACACTGTCGAAGAGCATGAAGCAAGTTGAAATCCTCATTCGAAACCTGATGCCTGAAAAAGGCCAACGCGAGCTAACGAAGGACGACGGTGGGGCGAGTCTTCACCAAGATCATCAAAGCCAAGCCGCTCACCTGCAGCTGTGCCTTCAAGAAGTGAGCACATTCAAGCTGACAATGACAAACTGTCAGAAGGAATCCGCATATCCATCTTGTGGATGTTCTCTAGTTTCATTTCACTTTAGAGCTTTGCTGTATTTACCAGTGGCTCTTGCAGCTTGCCCTTCTGTCTGCTTGGACGAATAAATGGAACAGCAATACAATGGTTTTGCTGCCTTTGCTATCTTAGGTATCAAAGTCAACTGTCCAACTGAACGTTGTCCAACGGAGGTTTTTTGGACCCCGTACGTAAGGTGCGAATCGGGAGAGCGATAAGTCCGCTTCACTGAGTCCGCCAACTTTTGCCGACCAGGAAGCCGTATGCCCTACATTGGTCAGTGGCTTCTGGGCACCACTACCAGCTTCACTGGAAGCCAGGCTGCAGAAAGCACATTGATGAAACTCCTTTGATGCAGCCCCTTGAAAGCCGAATGTGGTTCCCGTAATTCGTTCCCCAAAAAACCTCAACATACGTAATTCGTTTTTTTTTCTTTATACATTTGAGACCTTAAACCGTTGCCCTGTTTTTTTGTTGTTGCAACAGTTCTCAACTGAATTCAATTACTGATCCTATTCTCTATAATTTTAGTCGACCCCGCACCTTCACGCGATATTAAGCAGACATTGGGGATTTTTGTCCTGCTACAAAAAGTTAAGTGAGCCAGGCCATACATTGACATTTACATAGAGGGTTCGTTCAGCGAGAACAAGACATTGCCCCTGCCGACTGTTTGCATGGCATACTGGGAAATTAACCGTAGAAAATTTAGAGCAAGTGTACCGCTTCATCCGTGTAGTCACGTGTATAAATCGTTTATGATTTCACCCTTGAAGCAGGGGATGGTGGAGACTTACGCGGCCTTAGCTGAGCACGCGAGCTCCCAGCACAAGCACGTACACACGTTGACCTTCCAAATTATGAGGGCAACTGAAAAAGGTAGGCCAGTAGAATTTTTTGTTATACTGAGTGGAGTTGTGTCACGTGAAGCAGAATCTTTCCATTCGGATATTCACTCCATATTTCGCCGATTATACTGGCTGCATGGCACTAGCTTTAGCAACAAAGCTTTTGCCGGATGTAAGAGAAAGTAGATGTGTGGCTGCCCAGAGCCACACCCTGCAGGTGGGGTGTACTACATAAAGCTGCATAGCGACAGTACCTTCGGCATTTATCTACAGTAGAAAGAAAACAGCATATTGCAGGGAACGTAGCTCTCTCCAGTGGCTAGTGCGCAATATGAAGCAAACACTCTCCTTAGGAGTTTTTGGAATCTGCTGTA
This sequence comes from Eimeria sp. OTU-X, assembly GCA_904066255.1. Taxonomy (NCBI): domain Eukaryota; phylum Apicomplexa; class Conoidasida; order Eucoccidiorida; family Eimeriidae; genus Eimeria; species Eimeria sp. OTU-X. The sequence continues at coordinate 18,504 of CAJFCX010000064.1, read as the reverse complement.
GCCCGTTCCACGTCGGCCGCTGCTGAACTCGCCGAAGAATGATTATGTGCCTCCTCCACTGCTTAGCTGACAATGGACCTCCCACATACTGCGATCGAGTTGTGTGCCTACTAGTTTTGGAACTTACTTGGTGACCCCGAGAATCATACCTGAGAAGCCCCTAACTCTGACGGGGGCAACTGAGACCCTTTCCGATATGTACCATGCGAGAAACTAATATCTGTTTGCTGTGACGTCTCTTCAACGGATGCATGCAGCCGATTTGCTCCCGTACTGAACTGACCATCACCGCGCATGGCACTCGCGACAGCGCACGCTTAGGCCCTCCTATGACCTTTACTGTAATAATATTGAAGTTATTTGTACCCCAATTCTAAAATGTGAATAAAATGTGAAACAAACTAGCTGCATTTGTTCGCCTGAGACCTGCAACACTCATTGCCATGAGTTCATGCAGAATTCTGTTGCCACACTACACTAGCGTGACTGTTTTCCTCATACAAAAGATTGAACCATCTCATAATGCGGACTTCTACATTATTAGCATATTAGGTGAACAGAAATATATATTGAGAAGCATTATTGGCTGGCAGTAGAGGCAAGTTTTACCTGCACGCCCACTACTGGGGACACATGAGCCCGTCTAGAGTAGAACCGGCAGGTGGCCTTGTTCACTTCGTTATTTTAAAAACACCAATAAGAATATCCGGAGATAATCCAATATTATAGCAGTGCCGGTCGATGATTAATCGCAAAGCCTTCTCGCTGGCATCCAGCGCTTAGGAGTACCAAAGGTTGCTGGGGCCCCCTGGGTGGTCAAGCGGCCAGTTAACCATACAGCGAGCCATTATTGATCAGTACATTTTCCCTTTATGTTTTAGTATAGCTTTGAAGTCTTCTGATGCTTTGCTGCTAAGTCCTTGGCCGGCGCTGACACTCCTTTACTGCGTGCACTGTTGTCTCAACAGGGCACCACTCATTGAATCACACGTAGATCCGGTTCATGACAGTTCTTGTTCATTCCATTACTAGTGTCAACCACTAGCAAGAATGGGCAGGGACCCACCGCGGCTTCAAGCATGCTTGTATTTGCAACCGTCAGGACCCACTGCAACAGATCCCTAAATTCCTAGCTAGCAACGGAGTTTATCAAAAGTCCACCTGCATGCAACTGGACGTGGTACTGCCCCTTTAAAACGAAGAGGGAAGCTCATTAACCCCGCTGCAACGTTCCACGTTCAATGCATGGGTCATAGTAAACATATGTGAAGTTGAACCACCATTGTGCGCATTCTTCAGTTCGCCAGCTCGCTGTAAGCAATGCTCCTGAAAAGCGGGTGCCTGGCTACCCTGTTCCTCGTTGGATGTTGCCTCGCGCCAGGGCCCACTAGTGGATGGTGTTACTTGGAAGGTTTCTCACTAGGGAGGGGCAAGAGGCTTTATTTGCTGAAAACTAAGACTGGCGCAGAGTGCGGAAAGGCTTGTGGACAGGCTGCGCTTTGTACTCATTGGACCTTTGACAGGGGTAAAAGCTATTGTTTCCTAAGAACGGAGGACTCTGTGGAGAAGGTGTTAATCCGCACACAGGAAGATGCCATCTCAGCAACTGAGGACTGCTCCCAGGCGATTTCGTGTATGTACTGCCCCTCCACATCTATTAGTTGAACACAATAATGCCGTGTGATGAGCGCCCAAATAGCGGCACGGAGCCAGAGATACAGAGATAATACGACGCGAAGACATGCGAGACCAACTTCAAAGTGACGACCCTCAGCCAGTAACCCTGATAAATAAATCACCTTTTGAGAGTCACTGCTACCTTTGCATGCTATGCAAAAGTTGCGAGTTTCTTTCTCCTGTTCCGTTAACTCAGTGGCAACTGGAGGAAGTTCGTGTTTTGCTGATGCCTGGACTGTCGCTCCAGTCACATCCGACCTGCCATTGTCGGTAGAACAGCGCAACTCAGCGCTAATGCTATCTGAATCTGCACGGAGTGCAGAAGAGTGTCAGCGTCTTTGTCAGATGTCTGCTGAGCGATGCTCTGTTTGGGAATGGGATGTGCTGACGGAACAATGCCGATCTTGGGAAGGTCCACTAACCCTGCGCCGGCAGAGCGAAATTCCCTTGGGTTTCTCCGTTTACACATATCCCTTTGAAGAAGAATCAGAAGAATATCCCGGCAAGGGACAGGCTGAGGTGATGCACCAAAGGCTTCAATCGATGAAAACCGTTGTCGGCCCCCGCAGTTGCTCTCCTGCCTTGTTGGCGACTTCCAGAGAAACAAGCGAAACTGCGTCCCGCGCTACGCGTTGCTCGATTCCCACAAGTGAGGTCAGGTGCCCTTCGGCATTTATTACACACAATCGAGGTTACAACTGCTCCAACTGATAATAACACTAACAGTTGTCTGGCGCTGGACGTATCTTCCCAGATATGTCTAGCGCCAGAAAACATATCACAGATGTAGGCGTGGACCTCGCCCCTACAAAAGCATCACGTCGAGCACGTTTTCCCTCGGTTGCAGAAATTCTGGAGACACCCCTTCCCTGAACTAAACTGGAGTGCTCTACAGGATGAATGCTAAACATTACACCGTTGTGCAAGCCAGCTAGATTTGCACCTTGGCATATCAAGTGATCCATTGTGCGTTCCCCATATCTCCTCAGTTATGCAAGTTCCGTGGATAGTGCCCGTTACCCTAACCGTTGGCCAAGGTGTCAACACAATAACTGAGGCATCAACCAGATATGATGGTCTGGCAATGGCAAACCAGAACACCGAGACAATCTCATCTACACAGCTGATGAGCACATACTTTGATCGCGCGCCAAACTCTCTGACCCAATTAAAAAATTTGGCTCTCCGCAACTACGAATTCACGTATACCTCGGTGGGGGTCGATAGCAGTACCGTTCCACTGAAGACTGTCACCGACAGGGTCTCTTCCCCGGAGGACTGTCAATCATTGTGCAAAAGCTTAAGCACGTGTAAAATGTTCACCTTCTATATAGACGGTCGCGCCGGAGGAAACTGCGTGCTCAAGCCATCTGTTTATCTTCGTGAGCTGGTAGTACATCCCTTCGCTTTAACCGGATCAAAGACGGAGACCCAGTCACTGGCATGTAAGTGGAAATGCTGTGGTCGTGAACGGCCGTATTCTCTGGCGTTCAATGCAGGCATTCCAAATATTGAATATGCGAACTCCTCAGGGATGGGCGTCTTTTCTGATTTGATTTCCTGTTGTGCGCAGTGCGTGGGATGAAGTTCGGCTACGAAATGAAAGGCGAGACAATGGCTGCGCCACAAGACTACAATTTGTTGGACAGTAACTTTTTGTTTGAGTATCTGTTTACTAACGCACCGTTTGTTGAGCAAATGGCGAGGCAGTCGTGTTCCCTGCTTGGCGAAGCAGGGTATGCAGTTCTGGATTACTTGAGTTTCACCGCGCATGCAGTTGCAGCACGAGGCGCGCAGGAACGATTTATGCCAAACTTCAATTATATAGACTGCAGCAAAGTTAACTGAACCGGGTGCCATATCATATTTTCGCATGAATGAAATGCCATGCCATTGGCATTGGATTGTGCAGCCTGCTTCGTAAGGAGTCTATTATTATAGCAATCCGCAGTGATGCTGCTCGCAGCTACTCCAATGCCATACAGGCTCCAAGCATAACTGGCGTGCCACATCACTGCTGCGTTAGAACAGCGTAACAAAGAGTGTTTGTGGCTCCCTGCCGCATTACTATTGTGGCGCCACCGCACTCCAGAGATGACGGTTGCACAGACTCGATTGCATGTGTACTTTTCCGGGGCTGTAGCTCTGCGAAACTCTTATTTTACCCTCCGTCCAGACTGCAAATTTTGTGAAGCAGGAAAACTGTAAGTTTCCTTTACAGGATGGGTCCACATAGGGCATTATAAGAGCATCTCGTTCACAGGTCTAAAATACACGAGAAACACAGGAAAAGTCCGACGCTAACTCAGCTGACAGCGCTGCTTGCCCGCCTTTACGAACTGAAAATCGATTGGTCAGGAAGGGCCAAAGTGAGGTGAAGCCTCTCCTTGCGCCGTTTTATAAGCTAAAAGTCGAATACTATGGAGAGGCCAAACGCCTCAGGACAGGTGGAACCCAATGACTCACTCAGTATCTAGGCAGCGTGCACTTACGCAGGCTAACTCTGTTGCTGTTCTTTGCCATGCAAGCGGTTGCCGCTCTTGCAACACAAGCAGGAACTGCTAATAGACCAAACCAGTGTGTTGCTGGTGGAATACCCTTTTGCTGTGTGCTGACGGTCTAACGGCAACGCTACGCCCTGTGTACCGGTGTACACGTAGCAAGGCAAGCAACTATCCTTGTTTTCGCTAGGTTTACACTGAATTTTGGTAGTGCTTCTAAAGTCTGTTGGAGTGTAGCTAATAGCTATTCCCTGGGTGGCTGCAGGGCGCGTGTTGTACTACACTGTTATGCTTCGCACGTCCTCCTTGATACGCACACTAGCTGTACGTATTTGCAAATTGGGCGAAGGCCGTTCGGTGAGAGATTACCCAGCAACCCTGTCCGCTTGAAACCGGCGTGCTGAGGGCCACGCCGACTTTTTAAGGGCACTAAGCAATCGGCAGAAGGGAGCGCGCAGATATCAACTCTGCTGCACAACAGTTATGCAAAGGATCGAAATACCCTAGGAAACCGATACTTCGAACTTGCCGGTTCCTTCTTTTCTGCAACAGTGAGAGATGCAGATAGCCAAAATTGATGTGGTGGTGTGGCCCTGTTGTCCTTACTAACAATTCCTCAATGTTTGTTGCTCCTGAATTGTCGTCATACACCTCAGTGGCCTGCTTCGGAAGTTTCTCCGTCTTGCATTCACCTTACACACCTTCGGCAGGGTGTTGTTAAAACAGTTCTGCCTGCTCTATTGTCACCGACACACCTTCGATACTCGTGAAGGACACCTACAAAGATGGTGGGACCTATCGTAACCAAAGCATACTAACTCCTGATCAGCTTCAGAGCTGTCCTTTCGCACGCATTTGACGCTGGTCTGACCACCTTCGCATGTGTCCAGACCAGAGTCAAATCTTCGAAGCAACGATGCTCCGAGCTGCCCATGCTCGTAGCAGAAGAACACCCCTCTCAGGAAATAACCACCATCGACAGCCCAAAACAGGATTCCAGGCCGATAAGCAACGGGGAGTGAAGGCAATAGCATCTAAGAGTGGGGCCAGGAAGCGATGATCCGCAGTAGCAAATGGGTGGCTGTGCAGGGTATGCAGTGGCGGGAGAGGTGCATATGGTTAAGGTGTTGGGCGCATGAATGCGCTCTGCCATAGCGAAGAATAATGAATGATTGCCGATAATTAAAAGGTGAAACAGTCTATGGCGACCCCCCTATAAGGGGAGAAGTTAGCAGCTCCCTGGGCCTCAATGCGGTTGGGGGCTGTTGGCAGGAGTTGAAAACACCCCTAATCCTGTCAGCAACCAAGAGTTGGCGGTTGTATTGCCGGAGACTTGGCATCACCGATGGCAGATAGATCTCTCTCAGCTGCATAACAAGGAGATGGTACGGTTTTGCCAAGAAGAGGAGCGTTCCTCTATGAGTAACCGGGCACCAGACTAGCGCGGGCAGGGGACAGTACTAAGCGTCCGCGAGACAAACAAAAAAGCCGGGCAGTGGACTGTATTGCTTGTGTCCGAGGCAGGGGAACGGGTCCAGTTTCTCCGAGGCAGGGGAACGTGCCTGCTGCATTTGCATAGCCATGTAGGTGATGGATGTTTGGTACGCTGCATGTGCCATGAGAGCTCTTTCGGCTTCCTAGCGTTAGAAAGCGCCCGAATGTCGGAGCCTCCTTCCCAGGTATTCAGGCACTGTGGGTCGTCGCAATAGATTGCAGAAGCGAAAGCCTGGCCACCGGCAGTTGAAGCGTTTTTGTACACGGCGCACGGCCCATCCTAATAAACCTTTGGTACTGGGCAAGTGCATTTTTGATTGAGATACCCTGGCACGTTGAAACTTTGAGACGCCCTCGAAACCGTACACTGTACACAAGCCAGGAGGTGCCAGTGCGCAGGCAAAATTGCGAGAGGATAGTTTAGGGTTGATTCTTTGGCGACAAACAGGAATAACGAATTGCCAGGCGGCAGGCCAAAGTTCGAGAGGGACAAGGTGAGAAAAGCGAACGCAGGTCCATCCACTCTATAGCCCATAGGCAGATACGCAACCAAAGAATATCGATGCGACCGGCGAAAAGGCAAAAGGGCTAAGAAAGTCAAACAATTGTAAGCACCTGCAGTCTGTAGGCCTTTGATGATGCGCGGGTAAATTGATGAGAGCCCCCCAAAAATAATCGGAGTGGGAAGTTGAGGAGCGCGAACTGATCGGCGTTCGTTAATTCTCTTGCGTCTGTTTGCGAGCGGCCCTCAACATATGTTGTTTTTTATCATGCAACAAGAGGCAGTCCTCCGTGGGTTTCAGAGCAGAGCATTATAACAGATGATGCTCAAAAACATTTACCTAATTTAAAAATACCATCCAATGAGTTCGCTTGTGGTGGAGAGTTCGCCAGTCTGATTTGGTTAGCTACAAAGAACAAGAATACACAAAGCTGATGCATACGCCGATTACAAAAGCCCACCCATTCGATCGTGCACCATAGCTTTGATACCTGGTGTGCCTTGGATGTATTGTTGTTGAGGATGCAACTACTTTTTGAGCTGCTGGTGCAGAATGGACATGCAGTACTTACTAGGAGGAACGCTTCAGTGACTCAAGCCGTACGACGCGCAACTGCAGAAACTTTAAATTTTTTATTCTACTTTCAAGGAGCTTTGCTGAACAATAGTTCGTATATGTGCATAATTGCACACAAAGCATCTTCCGGTCTGAGTTTACTGCCACCAATGGAAAAGTGTATGCCCACGACGTAGGGAAGAATTAGCTGCATAAGCCTAAAAAATATATAAGGCTTTCTCGATCCTCGGAGATTTTCCAATTATGACAGTAGTGGACAGATTTGTATATTCGCAGGAAAAAGCATATTAGGGGATGAATTGTCTAAAACTAATTCAACACAGGATGCTCGAGACGAAGGGGAAAAATGTGGAAATTCTGAAATCTCTAGTGCATATTTTTACGATAATTGTTTCAGATACAAAAACGGCTGTTTGACAATTGTGTTTTTAAGGTTGACGCTTTCCTAGCTGAGCGGGCAAACTGATTATGTTGAGCAGGGCGACGGGACATGTTAACTGTGGCTATAATTATAGTTAACGGTACAAAAAGTATCCTAAAGAGGTTGGAGGGAATGCTTGCTTTTCATTTTGCGCAAGGACGCATGTTCTTTGAATTGCTACTAGAAATGCTCAACTTAGAGTAGGGGAGACTGTGCACTGCAACATGCATACAACTGCTTAAATATATGTAAACCAATACTGTACTCTGGGTTCATGAAGTGCTATATCTGCGGCAGCAGATATTCTCGTATATATGTACAGGCAACATATTCAGTATTTGCGCATCATATTTGTATTGGAGATGGTTCGAGTATCTCACGGAAAACACAGCAGGCTGTTTTTAATTAGCACTAGGGGCGAATTTTAATTCATCAGTCGCCATGCCAACATGTTCTATATATGTCTTTCCACTAGAAAAGTTTTGAATGTGCCACCGAGCTACACCTAACCCTAATACCATGGATTGGACCAACTAGTATTCAGCGCAGGCCGTGCCAGAAAGGAAACTATAACCAGAATATCTAAAAATGTAAAGAAAACCCAACCGGACCAAGCAAGCCAGGGTGTGTGTGGACGTACAGAAAGATATGTTAGCCTGCACATTCATGTGGAGCACGACACAATGCAGGTCTGTTAGGAAAACTAGTTTTCAAATTTTAGTATATTCCTTAACGTTCTCATAGTTGTCTAGCACCTGTCAAGAGAGTGCGCTTGGCAGATATTTCGGCGCTTATTCTTCTTACATTCATGCAACTAAAAGCGCAATTGCGGATTTCAAGTGTTGAAGGTTTCGCCAGGGAACTGTTGGTTCACGATATTATTCATTTGAGACAGAAATTACGTGCAGCGTCTAGGAGGCATTCAAGGGCTTTACCGTTTCAGCTGAATAACGTATGTTGCTTCTTGCACTCACAAGGTCCACAAAGGAGTTTCCATAAAATAAATATACACTGCCGAGCAGGACCTTTTACACTTTCTTCTGCTGCATGTGTTTCACTGCACAGTAGTAATCGAGTGATTAAAAATATGAACGTCTCCCCAATACCTTAACGCATGACAAAGAGCACGCATTGTAGTAGCTCAAGTGAAAGCCGGTTTTCAATTCTCGCGAAAAAATTATTATTGGGCTAATGATTTCCCGTTGAGCAGGAATAATGCTAATGCAGTACATCAATGCTTGCGAACATAGGCTGCAAACTGCCCGTTTCCTCCAGACATCACAGGAGGGCTAAACATCCACACCACACACAAGACTTAAAAAAAAACACTTATTATTGCCTAAAGCATACCTCTTCAAATTCTCTCTTGTCTAACCACCTGCATAAACGGGTTTTTGTGTGCTAGTTAGCTTGAAGTGAAATAGGTATCTGGTTGATCTTTCGACACCAAAAAGCGGCTTTCGGATACAAGGATTGAGTGAATCTAAGCATAGTTCACTATCTCGAACAGTGTGTAGGACAAAGCCGAAGCATTGCTTTTAGCCGCGCTGGTCCGCTTACCAGCCTGTCGGTCTCGAACAGAGGCGGCATATGTTGCGCCGGGAAATGTATGTCTTCCGAAGTTACGCCCACTGAGAAACGAGAAAATCAGGCATTATGACTCGTCAGTAAGAAATCACACTACCAATGTTAATCATGGTGCACTTCGAGGCCTTCTGTTAGCAAACAGGCATCAAAAAATGAGCCAATTAAAAGCATCGAGCTGAAGCAAAAAGAACCAACTAAAGCTCCGGTATGAGCAAAACTTTTCCGGCATACGCATAGGCGCCACAAATTCGTGGAAGCTCTTGTTCCCTCCCAGGACGAATATTCTATTTCACATTTGTGTGCAGCAGCCAACGGTAGACACCCCTACCGCCACACACCTCTATTCACGCAATAGAATTGCGATCGTGCCGACAATTAAACTGCAGATTATCTAGCGACGAGCGCACGCACTCCTAAAACGTTTCCATGGTGCAAAAAACAATTACTACGTTCATGCGGATATTTCTACTGCCCATTGAGGCGGTTACTCTCTGCCGCTTACCAAGGTTCTCCGACTAATTTTTTTTTGAAGCATCGTATTTCTAAATGTCGAAAAGAACCCCTCTGCGTCCAGTGCTTCCCTGCTTTCTTGTAGGCCTGTGGTGCTTTAAAATGCATCACACATAACTTGCTCCTAAGCAACATCCGCTGCCGTACCGAGAATGTCCCCAACTGGTACAGCCAACGCTCCTCCGACTAGTAAAGTTCATGTTTACAGAAAATGGTGTAGTCGTCTCTGTCGACACGACATTATGGCTCCTTGTCACCTTTGAACTGGTGCGCCGAGTCTTTGCTGGAATGCCTATTCTGCTGTCGTTCAAGATCATCCCAATGGCCCATTTTAAACAATCTGCATATTTCCCGCATTTGATATGTGCGCCATGCTGTAAATATCAACACGCGTCAGAGCAAATCCCAAATTCTTTATCGAGAGCGATAGGTAAGTGGTCACAACCGCAGACAGGCTAAGGACTGGAAGGTAGAAAACGGTTTAGCGGAATATGCTCCTTCGTTATTGCAGTGAATGCTGTATGGGCAAGCGGATGATCTGCATCCACTAGTTGGGTGCGCCTCTGGCGCCTCTGCTGTACGTGTTTTTGTGCCAAATGTGAACCCTAGGGAAGTTGAAAGTTTAGTGCTGCTGGGACTAATATTTGGCTTCAACTAACAACGAACCAAAACGTTACTACTGAAATTCCTTGTTCGCATCAACCGCAGACGGAATGATGGTAACGATAGTAGAATAATGCAACCTCAGTAATTCAATGGGTTACAGCCTCATATGTAAGAGGCGCGCCAGCCGCTTTAGGACAACGCAGTGCCGTCTTGCGCTCCAGTCCCGAATGTATACAATGCTTGTTAGAGGGAACGTGCGCAATAGTCAGGCTACGCAAACACATTTCGCCACGCTATACGGGAAGAACGCATGGTTTGTCAGCACACGCGGAATTTACACACACTCGGGAAAGTCCAATTTGACTAACATCAACGTCGAGGCTTCACAATTCTAAGGGGGAGTAGCGTAGAGCAGGCAGGATGCCACCGAACCGTCGGCAGTACACTTTGTACTGTGCTACGCTAGCGAACACGCTGTTGCACTCTAACCAATTTTGACAACTCGACTGGGAGTGTCCTTGACCAGGTATTCCTAATAGTTTCAAATATGATAAAACGTGCTGGATATTACACATATTTTCAACAATACAGCCTGTTAAATCCCAGGGGTACCCCTATAGGTGCCCACTCAACTGCAAGGACAAAACATGCATTGGGAGATGTAGGCGCCTGCTGCAGAAGGCGCCACAGCAGACGACGACGTACAGGAATTTTGCGTTTGCTATTTCTACCGAGAGCAAATGATACCCACTCGCAAGTGTTAGCCAGATAGAGTCTGGAATGGACATCGCGGTCAATACAACAGCACGTCCCCATATCTGCTAATGACCCCTTTACACCGCTCTAAGGCGCGTTACATGGTATCAAGATCCGCATGGCAGCCTAACCTTGCATCTATCATCGATTTGCCACTGACTGCTGATATTGCATGAAGGATGCAGATATACAGCTGCGACATGCTATGGCCAACAGCGACTTAGCCCGTGTACTATGTGTACCCACTTAACCTTGCGTCTTTTTTGTGTAAGGCAACTCCTTAGCACCGCAGTTACTACATATACTCACCGCACTTTGGCTTCTGTCGATTTGCAGGTTTCGTTAGCATGAACAAACACTGAGAAGGGGCGCGCATGTATTGTGAACCAAACACCTTAGTCACGGATTGGGATCTACCGACACAGCTAGCGTCGCTTAGTTTCCATTTGAGAACAGGGGCTACAAACTATATTGACATCGTTTTCTTGAAGATAGAGAATACCCTATACTCGTCAAACTCAAGCTAGCAAAAGGTGGAATGCCTGAATGTCCTAACAGTACGAAGCCTACGGTGGTGATGGCATAGCCGCATACTCCGAAGTTCTGCTTGCAGCGATAATCTAAAGAATTTTGCGAAATTCATCTTTGCGTAGGGTCGTAGGACAGTAAACCCCCTCAGAATGGGGACCTTTTCGGCTTTACCGGCTGCTATGTATTAAGAAACCTAGCACTGAAAGCTGTCAACACCTCTGTATAACTATGATGTAATATGACTGGTGAACGATGAGGCAGCCGCTTGCATTTTAAAGTTTATCTTCCCTCCTGATATGCGTTGTCCCACCACAAAAGCTGCAGAAGAGGATGAATATGGATTATACAATGGTGAGGGTAGGAAGCCAGAGGCAAAACCTTCCAACACCGGTTTGCTCATCTCTGGGATGACCCTCATTCGCCATCGGTCTTTTGCCATTAGCAACAGATCCTCAAATATACTCGATAATTTCGGGCATGGCCTTCAGTAAGCCGGCGTTCTGCAAAAGTGGTGCTGCCTGCGCTAGAAGCTCCCTACGTTGAATTGTAAGTTGGCGAAACAAAAGGCCAACTTGAGACGAAGGGACTCAATGGTCAACTGAGTGTGTAGACCAGGCCACCAATTGGATATATAGTCTGGCTTCCACTCTCTTAATCATTCGGGCAACACCGGGAGCGTCAGCGCTCTAATGAGGAGGCGAACCGCCCGACGACTTGCCGCTTACGTATTGCAGAAGCTTTACGGGGTAGTATGTGTTTTGTATACCACCTATCATAGCAAGCCAAAGCTCGAATATTGCCGGAGTATTAATGTATAGTGCAGACACCGACCAACAAATGGCGTTTGCTATTTTATGCAAGGAACTTGTCGATGCAGTCCAGGTTGCTTGCAGGCTGTATGCGCTAGGCCTGCCCATCAGCCATATTCTTCCGTGACCTAACCGATAACGTGGGATGAAGTGCTTCTTTTCTTGTGGGCTTAACAGCCAGTGATTAGCTTTCCAGACGTAGCACTAATTTATCGTCACCTGGACAAAAACTGAAAGGGCCAATGCGGCGAACTTGCCAGAAAATTTGCGTCCTCCATTTTTCCTCACCTTTCCTATTGACCGAAAGGTCATATAATTGATGTCAAATAAGTTGTGCTTGTGTCGTACTACATAGAGCTTTTTGAGTACCACAATAGCTAAACACCATATGTAGTCTGCGTTGATCATTTTTCCGTCGCCCTCCCTTCCTGAGTATTTTGGCAATGCAGCAAGTAGGTAATTCTGCTAGAGCTGAGCGAAAGCTAAAGTTGGGATCAAGCCCAAGTACTGTTTCAGCCTGCTAATGGCCCGTTCATTAAACAGAATGGATACAGTCCAATTACAGAAAAACTCCTCAGGAGGTCCTCGAAGTTAATGGGTCGTCATGCAGTTTGGCAATTGGCCTCCCTCTTGTTTGCTGTACCGTTTCTAATGCACCATTTCTGCTTCCCCAACTGAACGGTATATGCGGATATCGGTTATTCGTATGTGTGGACTGCCTGTCGGAGCAGTAGGCCGAGGCCAGGTAGTTGTTACCTTAAGTGTATACCTACACTAAGCGGATGGCCCTAATATTCTTCCTCGAACATAAATGGTTGCATTAACTCCTCCCTGGTGTGGGTAGCCAACCAAGCCTCAAATCCAGGGGATAGTGGCAATGGCTCCTCAGTTACACGAGAATGTGTCGCATACAGCTGCCGAAAGAGATGACTCCGGCTTCACGTTCAAAATTCGATACGCAACGGTCACTCCCTTAAGCTTACATCCGATATGCGGGGAAGGGATGGTGAAAGCTCAAGGCGTCGGCTGGTAGACTGTTGGAGTTCGACAGCACCCGGAGACCGTTGGCTTTCTCAACATAGCTGCTGCTTCACAGGTGAGTACTTTCATCTAGCCGTTGGCCGAAGTGGAGCATCAGGCAACAGCGATTAACCGAAAACTGATTGAAAGATTACCCTAAATGAGTCTTTGGCATTGGGTAAGAAGAATACGTAAAGGAACCGTAGGCACAATTTCTGTGAATCTGCGCCGTTGAGAGCGTTGATCAGAAGCCTCTTATGGATCCGACGTTAGTAGCCACACCGCCTCAATAAAACAGAGAGTTTTAGACCCCCTCCATCCGCTGAGTTTGGAGTCGCAGGGCAACTTGCTGCGCGAGCATGCGGCGGCTTGTGCAGTTTGATGCACCTCTTGGGGCCTCACAAATATCTGAGAAGAAAGAAACAGCAAACGGATATGGTTGGAATTGAATTTCTGACTCATCCCGCCTTCACCTAGCCTATGCGAACAAGAAGGCGTCAATGGCTTCAAATCAAGCTATGAGGACGAGTAAAGCTTTTTATTACCAGTGGTGCGGCTCGTACCAGCTTGCAGCGCCGACTTTCCAGAGTCATGCTGCACGGTTGCCGAGAACAGCTGCACCAACGAGACACATACAAGTATTTTCTTTCAACCGCCTTATTAGGCTGCGTTGCCCGCGCAGTTCCTGGGTTGCTGCTTGGCACTATTGTTAGCCCACGTGCTGGAGGATTACGACCGAATCACAAATACTCATGTATCTAGCCAGGAGTCACAAAACCAAAAAAATGCTCGCCTGCATTGCTGCTGCCATTCCTCGAAGGGAAACGCCGCGGTCTTTTTGCCGATAAGTTTCCGGTGTCTGGAGTAGCAGGTGAAGGCAAGGCATTTCGGCGCTTCTAGCTAAGAGCTTTTGGTGGTGCTGTTGCTGTTGCTGCTGCAGTAAAGCATCATTAAGCTCCCGTGCCGTTTTGCTTCCACTAGGTGGCAATGAAGGTCGTCGTTGGCCTGGTGGGGTTGTTGACCTTGTAAGTGCGGCATGAGTGCCAGAAGTTGTGTTGGTGTGAGAGCCAGCTGAAGGGGCGTTGCCGGAGGCCTGCGCAGCTGCTGACTGCCAGGCGCCAAGAGGTTTGAGTGGTGGTACGGCCTGCGTTCCCCGCCCCTTCTGCTTAGAGTCGTGTAGTCGAGGTGAGAGACTCCCTTGTTGCTCCTGCTGGGCGTCTGGCTGCCGACGGCTCTGGATACAACCCGCTGGGTTGCCTTCAACTTTAGCTGCTTGGGCATGTTTAGCCCTTTGGAAAGCTGCCTGTGCAGAAAAAGCACAATGTGAAACAACGGCTACGCGTGCATGCAGCTCAAGCTCCATCTAGTCAGGGAGCAAGTTCTGGACATGCCCCAAAAGGCTTCATGGTGAGCATGCATTGACTGCAGGCCCAACGGAACCGTAGCTGTGAGATTAGACGAAAAGAAAAAGAATTTCCAAGCTGCAGCGGACTATATGCTAGGCGTGCAATTCTTCGAGACGGTTACACACTTACTTGGGCTTCACTTTGGTATTGACAGCAGAATTTGTTGTTTATGTTTACAGCATCTCTGCTGATGTTTCGGAAGAAGAACTCAAGAGCTCAGCACAAAACACAAAAGACAACACCATGCGGACTCTGTTTTAATAGTATTAGTGGATGGGAGAGTTCCTTTGCAATCCCCAAGTCTATAGTGTTTCGCCAATGTCGTCAACGGACTTACGCGACTAAGTGCAGCTTGTGGTCGTACACGTAAATGGAGGAATATCTATGTGCAGATATGCTGAGCAAGTGTGAGAGGGGTTATTACAGTGTGCGCGGTGCCAACAGGCGACATGGTCCTTTCAACCTGACGCTCTCCAGGATCACCTGTAACGGAACCATCAGCACTGGAGATGCCCTTGGGTATAAGCAGAGGCCCTACCTGCATCTGAGACAATGGGGTGGCCTAGAGCAAGTGCAGAGGCGGCGCACGCAGCGGCCTCTCTTGCAGCAATTGCCTCCGTTAGTGCATTTGCATCAGAAGACCCCAACAGTTCAGGGTTGCTTGCTGCAGCGTCCGGCGGTTTCGTGCTGCCTGCTGCACCAACTGCCCCGGGTGCTGAGGCGGGACTCCCTCCTTCTGAGGGTAGCTTTGCATGACCGGCAGCAGGGCGCTGCTTCCACAGGTTGAGGGATGCTGCATGGAAGGGCAGAGAGAGGCTGAGCGCTTCAAGGGGTAATGCCGGCTCCCCTTGACGATGTTCGTCCCCGTGGAGTGCCGGATGGCTCATCCGGCACTTGGGGTCGGACGGCCTTTGACTAATAGCGCAAGTCCCCTGAAGCGGCTGCAAATGCATGCGGGTAGCCTCAGAATGATCTGGATTTCCTTTGGCATCTGCAGGAGTGTTGCCGTGAGAGCCCTGGGGTCCGGAGGCAGCCTCGGCAGCTTCTGGTATAGCAGCAGCTCCAGAAGAGGGAGCTGCGTGCTTCCTCTGCTGCGCCTTTGGATGCCGATGAGCCGCTTGTGTGTGGGAAGCAGCCGCCTTGTGCCGCTGAGTACGAAGCCGCTGCTGCTGCAGAAGCAACTGAAAAGTGGCATGATTCAGCACCGCGGTATGGGGTTGGAAGCACAGCAGGTTGCGCGTGAAACGGTCAAAGTGGCCTGCAGGAGCAGTGGCAACACCAGGGATTGAGGCATGAGACTTTCACCGTACAGTGGACCTGCAGCGCCAAGTGCCCTGCTCCCCAGGCTACACAGTTTGTTGGCGGTGGGAGGTAAGGAATGAATGGACTAACTAGCAAGGGACATCGAAGAGGCGTCGATATACTCCCCCATCTGGTGCGAGAGAAAGGGAGAAAAAGTCAGAGGCAGCAGAAAACGACCAACCCCCGAAGAAGCCTCCCCACCACCGCCATTATTCCCTGCTGAGGCGAAGTCACCACTGCTTTGCGTGGCCTGCACATTGACAAGGCAGCTATTCAATATACTTAAAAAAGAAGGCAAAGAGCAACAGCCACAAAGTCCGTGCTACTACTACTGCCGTTTCTGCTTTGGCATCTCTCTGCTGGGCTGGGCTGGGGTGTGCCGTGTTCTGCTGTGCTGGCTCGGACGTCGCGCTGGTGCAGGAGCTCCAGCCGCCGTATGCGCTCTTCTTGCTTCCCGATACGCCGCTCGAGATGCTGCAACAATAGCAACCCCGTGACGCGGACAGCATCCAAAACACCTGCAAATGTTGCGACAACGGAGACTCTGTGTTGCTCGAGGTGGGAAATTGAACACAGTCTACGGGGAGCTGAACCGCAATGCTCCTTTAGATGGCTACAGATAAGGCTTAGAGAAACAAACGAGGGAAACGCTGAATTATCCATTGACCAGTGGAACAGCAAAAGAGACAAAAGGTGCGGGCCTCATGAAGGTGCACCATCTCAAAGAGCGCATCTTTCCCGGATTACCTTCGCCTTGCACCGCTGCAGCAGCTGCAGCAGCAACGCCACCCAACTGCAGCTGCAGCAGAGCGAGGGCGTGGAGAAAAGGCAGGCAAGGCAAGGTCGGTGCATGCAGCTCACTAGGCGGCATGTGCTTGAATAACTCCGACTTTGAAATGGAAAAAACTTGAGTTTTTGCGGAAAAGGCGAACACCGAAAAGGGCTCTGGACAGTCGAAGAAGAGGGAGCAAAAATTCACAACGCACCCTTCCTGCAGCAGAGCGAGATCCAGCTCTTCTAGCAATACAGAAGGAGGCGGCGGTTTCTTATTCCTGGGAGAGCTGTTCAACTCAGGCAGTGTGGCCCCCTCCTGGCTCCAGCTGCCCTTCGCGGCTGCTGCTGCGGCTGCAGCAGGCCGCAAGGGGGTTCGCCGGGTCCCAGCCGTCGCTGGACGGCTGCTTTCTCGGACCTGAAGGGGACGCAGCAGCACCAACTCCACCCAAGACACCATCATCGCTACCAAGCGACCCCCTTGCTTCCGCAGCGAACCCTCAACCTACACAGAACGTTTTGCTGCTGTAATTAAGAATCCAAAGCCGAATGTGGATTCGGTGTTTTCTCCTGCCACTCCAATCTGTGCCGGTGCAGCAGCAGCTGCTGCTGGGGTATTGTGGGTGGTATGGGTTGGCGACTGGATCCAGTTTGCAGGCAAATCACGAAGGCACAGAGGGAATCAGCTGCACAGGCGAGCAAGAACCTCACGGCTTTCTCGCGTTGTTGCCGAAGGGCTCGCGAGACAACCTGGCCTTCATCAAGCAGCGCAACAGTAGCAGAGAAATATGCTCCCTTCTTTTAAGTGGCTTTGCTGCCTGTGGAAATACTAGTATCTCGGGGAGACAAGGAGAAACGCAACAAGGCAGCCCGTGCCGACTGCTACTCCCCTCTTTTTACACAACACGCGAAGAAACTCTGCTTGAATCTGAAGGAAAAGCACTCTGTGTCTTGCTGTGAAGCACGCTTCTCTCTACTTCAAGGAAATACAAGCCACCACCAGCCAACAGCTCTGCAAACTCTAAACCCTAGACCGTGAACTCTAGGCCATCAGCACTGCACGTTAATTCCCGCACGTTAAAATATAAACCATAAACCCTGTACCCCTCCAACTGACTGATGGAAGCCACCGCTGATTGACCCTCTGACGCTCCTGCGCAAATGGAGTGGAAATCGCCGATGTATCGTCTGCAGGGTCGGGGACATCAGCAGGGAAGGATATCTCCAAAGTAGCTCAACGCATTAGTCGGCAGCGCATATAGTAATAAGGCAATTGCTGGTGCTTTCTGTTCTGGAGATAAGCCCCACCGCCGACGCGTCCTCAGCACGCATTCGCCTGCAGCGTCGCAGGCCGCAGGATCAGGCTACTGCAGCTTTATCTAACAACGAGATTGAAGCAATCGCAAAGAGCAGCAGCAGGAGCAGCCACAGCAGGTGCAGCAGCTACTGCTGGTGCTCGTGGTGCGGGTGGAACAAACCGTAGCCCTGAAGACTGCATAACGGTGATGTGTCGGGCTCTCTCGGTTTGTGTGGGGGCACGGGCTGGAGCGCAGCAGTAGCGGCGATGGAAGCAGAAACATTAATATTCAGGGGCGCTGGCTCCCACCTTTAACGATTAGGTATAGCGTGTCCTCTTTATTGCCCTCTGTGCTCAATGCCACGTCCTTCTGCAGAGTCGCCTCCTTGAAGAAGTACGTCAGCTGTTCCACCACCAGTTTGCGCAGCTCTTTCGCCCCTGGAAGTACCTGACGCAGGGTTTGTACCTGAAAGGAAAACGCAGGCAAAGATGGGGCGGAAACCTCTGCAAGGAATGTGGTGATAGGGAAACAAGTACAGCAGAAAACACCGAGAAGTAAACTTGACCAGAAAAGAGAAATGTCATGGAAAACAGTTAAGCAACCCCCAACTCCTAGACGCCAAATGTTCTATACCCAGTTAAACCCCATGCTCCAAAGCGTAATGCGCAAACCCTAAATCATAAAACCCCCAACCATACACCCTAAACCCCCAATCCTTGACCCTGAACCCCAGGCC